>JAXGGA010017462.1:0-24292 GCA_038373865.1 Uloborus plumipes | reverse complement strand
AAAAAAAAAAAAAAAAAAAAAAAAAAAAAAAAAAAAAAAAAAATAAAAAAAAAAAAAAAAAAAAAAAAAAAAAAAAAAAAAAAAAAAAAAAAAAAAAAATAAAAAAAAAAAAAAAAAAAAAAAAAAAAAAAAAAAAAAAAAAAAAAAAAAAAAAAAAAAAAAAAAAAAAAAAAAAAAAAAAAAAAAAAAAAAAAAAAAAAAAAAAAAAAAAAAAAAAAAAAAAAAAAAAAAAAAAAAAAAAAAAAAAAAAAAAAAAAAAAAAAAAAAAAAAAAAAAAAAAAAAAAAAAAAAAAAAAAAAAAAAAAAAAAATAAAAAAAAAAAAAAAAAAAAAAAAAAAAAAAAAAAAAAAAAAAAAAAAAAAATAAAAAAAAAAAAAAAAAAAAAAAAAAAAAAAAAAAAAAAAAAAAAAAAAAAAAAAAAAAAAAAAAAAAAAAAAAAAAAAAAAAAAAAAAAAAAAAAAAAAAAAAAAAAAAAAAAAAAAAAAAAAAAAAAAAAAAAAAAAAAAAAAAAAAAAAAAAAAAAAAAATAAAAAAAAAAAAAAAAAAAAAAAAAAAAAAAAAAAAAAAAAAAAAAAAAAAAAAAAAAAAAAAAAAAAAAAAAAAAAAAAAAAAAAAAAAAAAAAAAAAAAAAAAAAAAAAAAAAAATAAAAAAAAAAAAAAAAAAAAAAAAAAAAAAAAAAAAAAAAAAAAAAAAAAAAAAAAAAAAAAAAAAAAAAAAAAAAAAAAAAAAAAAAAAAAAAAAAAATAAAAAAAAAAAAAAAAAAAAAAAAAAAAAAAAAAAAAAAAAAAAAAAAAAAAAAAAAAAAAAAAAAAAAAAAAAAAAAAAAAAAAAAAAAAAAAAAAAAAAAAAAAAAAAAAAAAAAAAAAAAAAAAAAAAAAATAAAAAAAAAAAAAAAAAAAAAAAAAAAAAAAAAAAAAAAAAAAAAAAAAAAAAAAAAAAAAAAAAAAAAAAAAAAAAAAAAAAAAAAAAAAAAAAAAAAAAAAAAAAAAAAAAAAAAAAAAAAAAAAAAAAAAAAAAAAAAAAAAAAAAAAAAAAAAAAAAAAAAAAAAAATAAAAAAAAAAAAAAAAAAAAAAAAAAAAAAAAAAAAAAAAAAAAAAAAAAAAAAAAAAAAAAAAAAAAAAAAATAAAAAAAAAAAAAAAAAAAAAAAAAAAAAAAAAAAAAAAAAAAAAATAAAAAAAAAAAAAAAAAAAAAAAAAAAAAAAAAAAAAAAAAAAAAAAAAAAAAAAAAAAACAAAAAAAAAAAAAAAAAAAAAAAAAAAAAAAAAAAAAAAAAAAAAAAAAAAAAAAAAAAAAAAAAAAAAAAAAATAAAAAAAAAAAAAAAAAAAAAAAAAAAAAAAAAAAAAAAAAAAAAAAAAAAAAAAAAAAAAAAAAAAAAAAAAAAAAAAAAAAAAAAAAAAAAAAAAAAAAAAAAAAAAAAAAAAAAAAAAAAATAAAAAAAAAAAAAATAAAAAAAAAAAAAAAAAAAAAAAAAAAAAAAAAAAAAAAAAAAAAAAAAAATAAAAAAAAAAAAAAAAAAAAAAAAAAAAAAAAAAAAAAAAAAAAAAAAAAAAAAAAAAAAAAAAAAAATAAAAAAAAAAAAAAAAAAAAAAAAAAAAAAAAAAAAAAAAAAAAAAAAAAAAAAAAAAAAAAAAAAAAAAAAAAAAAAAAAAAAAAAAAAAAAAAAAAAAAAAAAAAAAAAAATAAAAAAAAAAAAAAAAAAAAAAAAAAAAAAAAAAAAAAAAAAAAAAAAAAAAAAAAAAAAAAAAAAAAAAAAAAAAAAAAAAAAAAAAAAAAAAAAAAAATAAAAAAAAAAAAAAAAAAAAAAAAAAAAAAAAATAAAAAAAAAAAAAAAAAAAAAAAAAAAAAAAAAAAAAAAAAAAAAAAAAAAAAAAAAAAAAAAAATAAAAAAAAAAAAAAAAAAAAAAAAAAAAAAAAAAAAAAAAAAAAAAAAAAAAAAAAAAAAAAAAAAAAAAAAAAAAAAAAAAAAAAAAAAAAAAAAAAAAAAAAAAAAAAAAAAAAAAAAAAAAAAAAAAAAAAAAAAAAAAAAAAAAAAAAAAAAATAAAAAAAAAAAAAAAAAAAAAAAAAAAAAAAAAAAAAAAAAAAAAAAAAAAAAAAAAAAAAAAAAATAAAAAAAAAAAAAAAAAAAAAAAAAAAAAAAAAAAAAAAAAAAAAAAAAAAAAAATAAAAAAAAAAAAAAAAAAAAAAAAAAAAAAAAAAAAAAAAAAAAAAAAAAAAAAAAAAAAAAAAAAAAAAAATAAAAAAAAAAAAAAAAAAAAAAAAAAAAAAAAAAAAAAAAAAAAAAAAAAAAAAAAAAAAAAAAAAAAAAAAAAAAAAAAAAAAAAAAAAAAAAAAAAAAAAAAAAAAATAAAAAAAAAAAAAAAAAAAAAAAAAAAAAAAAAAAAAAAAAAAAAAAAAAAAAAAAAAAAAAAAAAAAAAAAAAAAAAAAAAAAAAAAAAAAAAAAAAAAAAAAAAAAAAAAAAAAAAAAAAATAAAAAAAAAAAAAAAAAAAAAAAAAAAAAAAAAAAAAAAAAAAAAAAAAAAAAAAAAAAAAAAAAAAAAACAAAAAAAAAAAAAAAAAAAAAAAAAAAAAAAAAAAAAAAAAAAAAAAAAAAAAAATAAAAAAAAAAAAAAAAAAAAAAAAAAAAAAAAAAAAAAAAAAAAAAAAAAAAAAAAAAAAAAATAAAAAAAAAAAAAAAAAAAAAAAAAAAAAAAAAATAAAAAAAAAAAAAAAAAAAAAAAAAAAAAAAAAAAAAAAAAAAAAAAAAAAAAAAAAAAAAAAAATAAAAAAAAAAAAAAAAAAAAAAAAAAAAAAAAAAAAAAAAAAAAAAAAAAAAAAAAAAAAAAAAAAAAAAAAAAAAAAAAAAAAAAAAAAAAAAAAAAAAAAAAAAAAAAAAAAAAAAAAAAAAAAAAAAAAAAAAAAAAAAAAAAAAAAAAAAACAAAAAAAAAAAAAAAAAAAAAAAAAAAAAAAAAAAAAAAAAAAAAAAAAAAAAAAAAAAAAAAAAAAAAAAAAAAAAAAAATAAAAAAAAAAAAAAAAAAAAAAAAAAAAAAAAATAAAAAAAAAAAAAAAAAAAAAAAAAAAAAAAAATAAAAAAAAAAAAAAAAAAAAAAAAAAAAAAAAAAAAAAAAAAAAAAAAAAAAAAAAATAAAAAAAAAAAAAAAAAAAAAAAAAAAAAAAAAAAAAAAAAAAAAAAAAAAAAAAAAAAAAAAAAAAAAAAAAAAAAATAAAAAAAAAAAAAAAAAAAAAAAAAAAAAAAAAAAAAAAAAAAAAAAAAAAAAAAAAATAAAAAAAAAAAAAAAAAAAAAAAAAAAAAAAAAAAAAAAAAAAAAAAAAAAAAAAAAAAAAAAAAAAAAAAAAAAAAAAAAAAAAAAAAAAAAAAAAAAAAAAAAAAAAAAAAAAAAAAAAAAAAAAAAAAAATAAAAAAAAAAAAAAAAAAAAAAAAAAAAAAAAAAAAAAAAAAAAAAAAAAAAAAACAAAAAAAAAAAAAAAAAAAAAAAAAAAAAAAAAAAAAAAAAAAAAAAAAAAAAAAAATAAAAAAAAAAAAAAAAAAAAAAAAAAAAAAAAAAAAAAAAAAAAAAAAAAAAAAAAAAAAAAAAAAAAAAAAAAAAAAAAAAAAAAAAAAAAAAAAAAAAAATAAAAAAAAAAAAAAAAAAAAAAAAAAAAAAAAAAAAAAAAAAAAAAAAAAAAAAAAAAAAAAAAAAAAAAAAAAATAAAAAAAAAAAAAAAAAAAAAAAAAAAAAAAATAAAAAAAAAAAAAAAAAAAAAAAAAAAAAAAAAAAAAAAAAAAAAAAAAAAAAAAAAAAAAAAAAAAAAAAAAAATAAAAAAAAAAAAAAAAAAAAAAAAAAAAAAAAAAAAAAAAAAAAAAAAAAAAAAAAAAAAAAAAAAAAAAAAAAAAAAAAAAAAAAAAAAAAAAAAAAAAAAAAAAAAAAAAAAAAAAAAAAAAAAAAAAAAAAAAAAAAAAAAAAAAAAATAAAAAAAAAAAAAAAAAAAAAAAAAAAAAAAAAAAAAAAAAAAAAAAAAAAAAAAAAAAAAAAAAAAAAAAAAAAAAAAAAATAAAAAAAAAAAAAAAAAAAAAAAAAAAAAAAAAAAAAAAAAAAAATAAAAAAAAAAAAAAAAAAAAAAAAAAAAAAAAAAAAAAAAAAAAAAAAAAAAAAAAAAAAAAAAAAAAAAAAAAAAAAAAAAAAAAAAAAAAAAAAAAAAAAAAAAAAAAAAAAAAAAAAAAAAAAAAAAAAAAAAAAAAAAAAAAAAAAAAAAAAAAAAAAAAAAAAAAAAAAAAAAAAAAATAAAAAAAAAAAAAAAAAAAAAAAAAAAAAAAAAAAAAAAAAAAAAAAAAAAAAAAATATATAAAAATAACTAATAAAAAAAAAAAATACTAATTAAACACTAAACTCTTACAATATAGAAAATAAAAACAAAACAAAAACAAAGAATAAAAAAATAAAAAAAAAAATAAATAACAAACAAAAAAAAATCTAAAAATAATAAACAAAACAAAAAAAATCTAATACAAAAAGAATCAATAAAAAACAAAGAAACAAACAAAAAAAAAATAATAGAAAATAAAAATGAAAAAACAAAAAAAACATAAAAAAATAAAAACAACAATAAAATAAAAACAAAAAATAAAAACAAGAAACAAAAATAAAAAGCAAAAAAACAAAAAAAAAAAAAATCTAAACACAAATAAAAAATGACAACAAGGAACAAAACAAAAATACAAACAACTAAAAAAAACATACAAAAAAACAAAAAAAACCATTAATAACACAAAAAACATAATAACAGAAATAAACATAAAAAGAAACAAAATAAAAAACTCAACATGAAAAAAATAAAAAAAATCACATAGCCACTGTCACGATTCATTGAAGCTTGAAGGAGCAAAACTTTTGGAAATCAAGTTCCTTACAGGCGCGATAAATGCTAGCAATACAGCAAGAGCTACTACAGGTGTTATTCCTTTATTGCACATTGCTTCAACAGATCTTCTTTTAACTTCAGATTTTCCTTGACTGAATCCCAAGAGAAGAATAAATAAAATTTCATGCTCTCACTTGAAAGTTTTTTCTACTTTTTAACTACACTGTTAGAAATTTTTCTGAAAAAATGGTTAATTAACATTAAACAAAATGGTCATTTTCCCGTTTTCACCCAGCAACAGTTAAATAACCATTTATAAGATGGTTTCCAAATCGTCAACGCTGAGAAAAACGGCGAGTTAACCATTTTCTTCTCGAACGGTTAATCTACCGTAATTCCACCAGAATCCGTGACGAGCCATCTATGCTGAAAGCCAATAGGAATTTAGCTCAGAGCCCGCCAAATGCCAAAGCAGTAATGTTGCTCAACATGGAAGATCGAACCGAAGCCGAAGGTCGAAATGCACGTGCGTGACATTTCGTCAGCCATTATAGAAGCAAGCTGAAAAGGTAACTATTTTTTCATGTATCAGATTTTAAGTATTTTTTAATTTCGACATTGAATTCAACGTCCTTGAAGTTCATACGCCGAATAATATTTGTTCTTTTTTTTTAGAAAGCAGACTGATCGCGGCAGCCATTGAAAAAAAGCTGGAAAGGTAAATGTTGTTCTGATTCATCAGGTTTTTAGTATTTTTTTATTTGAGCATTCAATCCATTGTCCGTGAAAGTTCGTATGTCGAATAATAGTTTGATATTTGGAAGCAAATCCAATGTTTATTCTAATTACTTATTCTAAAATCTTGATTTCAATTGCAAAAGTTTGGAAAAAAGCAAAATATTAGTCTGTTTTAAAATTGATAATTCACGATTAATATTTGTTAAGTTAGTGATTACTGTTGTATGTTGTTGCACTTCGAGTTCCTATAGGGACTCTAATTGCACTAAACTAAACGCGAATCGTGTCCTCGCTTTAACCGTGACTTTTTCCTTCGCTAGCATGCCTGAGTGTGTTTACATCGTGCGATTCGTTTGTGGCCCTTTCTTTTCAACATAGTTGAATAATTTATGTTTTAATTTAAGTTATGCCCGATCATTATTGTGTTAAAGATTACTCTTGGAAGAAACTGTCTTCGCGTTACCCCGCGGGCCAATCATGAGCCGATAAAGCGCTTTTTGCGAAAAACATTTTCGTGAAGAAATGATCATCATTCTATGAATTTACTCTATTCAAAGTGAGTGTGTGATTTTTCTCTAAATACTGCAAAACAAAAATGTATGAAACTCCCAAAACTGGTGAAAGAAATAGCTCAGTTTACACATTGTAAGTTATCAGACGCTCTTGCTGTTAATAATTTTAATCAGAATTTAAAAAATAAATAAATAAGAACTCTTGATACAGTAAAAATTTTTAACTTAATTTTGGTGAAGTCTGAAAAATCAAAATCGCTTAGTGTGATGAAATGGATTTATACAAGCAGCTTCTACTCGGTGCTACAAGTGGTTTGTAACTTTGAACAAAATGTGATTCGTTCATGGAGATTTTTATGAAAAACTTACTACTTGAAACTTCGGTTAGTTGAATTTGGACGAGTCGAAAACTTTGACTAGCTGAAGTGAATAGATTTATTCCCATCTAACTGAATGGAGAATGTATGTTATTTATTTTCAGTAAGCCGAATTTCATTGTCGAAATATTCGATAAGCCAAATTTGATATCATGACCGTCATAAAATTTTCCTTGCTATGTTACTCGATAAGTTGAAGCCGCTTTTCTCCAAAAGAACCAAAGCAAGTGTTTGTGGTGCTATTTCAACGTTTAATATAGAACTTTTTAATGGCTAGGAAAACTTGCACGAAAAAGTTGAATAAATTAAAGAAGGGTCTGCCATAGCTAAGAAGGATAGTCCGTCAAAATTATTATGCAGTGAATCACTTTCATAAATAACAAAATCGAAGAGTATCATCTGCAAGTGATTGCTGATGAAAATTTTAATCCAAACTGAAAATGCCTACTAGACTGCATGTATGTCCAGAACCTAAGGGAGCATTAGTAAAATAAATGAAGGAAGCTAATCATTCGCGAAAAAGCAGTTTCATAAGTAAAAATTAGTTTCGCAACATATACATACTCTTGAACTTACAGTGAACTCTCACTTATGCGCCGGCCCAAGGGACCAACAGAAAAAGGCGCATAACTGAGAGAGACGCATAAGTGAACAAGCCTATTTAAAGGTCTAAAATGCAACATAAGTTCTAATGAGAGCATGAACAAGAAAGTTTCTGTAGAAAAAGGACATATTACTACGATTTGGCAATTACTGTAGCGTAACTACAATGATAAAGAGGAAACAAAAATTGTAACGTACTTAATCACAAATTGTTCCTTTTAAAACGATACATATAATAGATAATTGTCAATCTCCGAACTCTAGTTTATACGGAAAAAAGGCCTTCCGTGAGCAGAATTGTGAAGAAACATGCTTATTTCTTAAAGAAAATAATTTTTTTTTTTTTACATTTTACGAAAAATTCGGCATATAAGTGAAATATTTATCTTTAAAGCGATGCATAAACGAATGATATTATCATTATTATGATATGGAATGCGCTGGGACCATTGAAAATCGTCGTATAAGTGAAAAAGACTCATAAATGAGGCGGTGTATAAGTGAGAGTTCACTGTATATAATCACTGAAAGGTTGTTGTAGAAAATGTATAACATATTTGATGCATTACTTAGTAACTTTTTTACTCATATTATAAATTTAATCGTTTCAGCGGTAGTATTCTGTTTAATTTGATTATTTTGCTTTCTTTTTCAATAACTCCAATTTTTTTCTCATTCCTTGTAACTTTGACTTGTCAAAGTTTCACTGTTTATTGAATCTGCACATACACCTTTATTCATCATGCATATTGATTAGACGTCTATTTTTCATCACATTTTTACTTGCGCAATTAGTACTTGTTAGTGGGTCTCAAAATTATTCTCTTAAAATTGGGCCGCAAGGGGAATTGGTTGGAAAGGAAGCAACTGAGAGGGTGTAATGTATGCTACTGTTTGCTAATAACAATACTTGTTTTGTAACTGTTGCTGCACTTAGTACTCCGTATGTACTCGGTACTCGATCAATGCCTAGTGAATGTTGAAATTCAATACTCATACATTTTTATTAAAAAAAATAGTGACATACCAAACACTCAGTACTGGACCAATTTTTTATCAGGTACTCTAATAGTCTGCACCTGTATAAACTACCATTTTTAGAATTGGTAATCAGGATCGTTGCAGCTTAAAATTTAGAAGGGGGCAGAAACTCTGAATTTACCGATTGGTAAAATGAGCATTATGCACATATTAATCAATTTAATGAAAAAAGGCATTTAGACCTTAGAAAATTATAGTTATGTATGGTCCCAATTTCGCTGAATCGGCAATTTGTTAAATGAAATTTTTGGCCGGTCACAGTGACCTCCCATCATGGTGCTTTCTCCTTGTCTGTAATATTTAATCCCTCTGTCCTCCACGCCATTCCTGCAGCGAGTGCTAAGTAAACTTTAGCTGTGCAATTTGTGGTTGGTTACTATAGCCAAACTTATGTGAAACATGTTTGTTCTAAACAATTTTGATTCAACAAAGCAACGAACCAGCTATAGCTGGTCAACTATATTCATTCCTATTCCTACTCTTGATCATTATTGATGATTTTAAGTATAGAACATTTTTTAAACTGAATCGCTTATTTGTCAAAATAGTTAGACTGAATATGTATGTAGTCAAGTTTTTTTACTTAGTAATTTTCTTACAGGTCTTCAATCCTCACGGTGTCCATCCCCTCACTTGCCCAAGCATCAGTGTCTTGTTGGAAAAGGTATGTAATCAATTTGTGGTTGTTTTTAGTTATTGGTTTGGAAAAATTACACGAGCATGCCCCCCTTCCCCCCATGACCATGATGAGTGTTAATGAATAATTGTAAAGCTGATGGAAATTTTGTCGGACATTTTTTCTGATCGTTAAATTTCGTTCATCTTCAAAATTTTGGAGTTTTATAAAAATGGAAAGAGTTAAAAATATTAAAAATGCTTACATTTTTTTTATCTTTGTGTATTTAATATATGTATTTTTTCAGAAAAGTGATTTCCACTAAGAATGTGAGGAGTTCATGCTGACTATTGATGGCATCCCTGTCAACTCATCCATCAAAGACTTCACAGCCGTGGTTGCTTCTTCGTTTGCTGTGTCAGAATTTGCCTTCACTTTGGAATTTTTCCTCAGGTACTATTTATATTTTATTATTTTCCTTGTATTTCTCTAGTTTGTTTCATTCTGTTCTAATATGAAAATAAGAAGCCTGAAAGTTTTTAGTCAAGCTTCATTTAAGAACGAGATAAAGAAATAAAAATTTAAGTAAAAATTTAAAATAAGATAGCAATAATCTCTTTTTGCTATTATCAATCTAATTGCAAAAATGGATTTTATTTGAAGTGAATAAATTATTGAATTATATTGTAGAGGGTGATTTTGTGGTTCAACAAAGCATTTTTTTATCTGAAGTCAATACACTTTTTTTCTGCGGTGACTATTATTACTTCTACATATTATTTGCCACTCATCAAGTTCACCATTAGGATTTTTCATAAATCTTAAGATAAAGCTCTTAAAATTCCCAAGAACATATAACTAGCACAGTCAAACTTGTCTCTCTCTAATTTCACTGGATGGAAAAAAATTTCGAGATAAGGAGGTTTTGAGAAACTTTACTGAAATTTGAAATCTGATAATGAAAATTTAAAACCGATACAAAACAAAATATGTTAGTACTTGATCGAGAGTTTAAGGAACCATTTTCAGTGTAAAGTAGTAGTGTAAGCATCCCTTTCTCAACAAAAATAATCTTTTTTTCTTATTTACTTATTTGTTATTAATAATAATGCAATTAGATAACAAAACAGCAACATAGTTAAAATTAAAACATGAGTTAATCCTGTAAAACTTCATGTTTCTGGCCAGTGTTGCCAACTTGTTAAAATGAATGGGGCTCTAAATCAGGTTTAAAAAAAGAGGCTGGGGCTAGATTTTGTTAATTTCAACAGCAAGGGGCTGAACCGATTATGTGAGATGCGTTTTTGAGACATATTGAGGGCTAGATTTGGGGCTAGGGGCTAAATTTCTTTTTTCGGGGCTGAATGAGCTGTAAAAGGGTTAGATCTAGCCTCTAAAGGGCTAAGTTGGCAACACTGTTTCTGGCACTATTTGGGAGACTTGCATATTGCATGAGAGCAAAAGCTTTTGTATAACATTAATTACCTGCCTTATCGCAAATAATTTTCAACTTGATATGGTAGAAATTTATTTTTGCTTTTTTTTTCTGCAAAAAAAACTTAAAGAAAAAAAAAAATTTTTGATGAAAATGAGAAAATTTAGACCTTGTGTGGGATACCTAAATATTTTTAAATTTGTATAAATATTTTTGTAGTACATTTGGAAGGGCTATAGGGGTAACTTTTTATCAACTTGAAATTTTGAATTTCCAAAAAAAAAAAAAAAATTGATTCAGCCTAATACGCAATAGCTGTTTTACACTTTTAGACTTAAGTTGGTACAGGTTGTCATTTTTCAAAATGCATGAAACTTTTTTTTACTAGTGTTTTGACATGAAGGGAAAAAAATAAGAGGGTATGCCACAAAAAATATTAATCTTCGCTTTTTGTTTTGGGTCACCCTAACGTCTACTGGTGCCGTTACCCTATATTACAATAAAAATCCCTTCGCCCAATGAGGAAATTGGTAAGGTCCCAACTACATTTCTATTAGGTAACATATGTAGATCTCGTCAACTGAAGAATGTGTTTCAGAAGTATAAGAGCTATTTATTTCATGGAGTTACCGATTCATTAGCGTTTTCCGCAGTTACTCCGGAAGTAATTAGCAACCTAGCTCTACTTAAACTGTTGTGTGGGGTTCTATCCTCTTCCTTTAAAAAGAACTAATTTAGTTAGTTTACTGTATTGTTAAATTGTTTTGCTGTAGCACAGATAACCGCTTAGTTTTTTCTCAATTGCACACACTTCAATGTGTGAATGAAGAAGTGACCTTGGAAACTGGCTTATAGGAAGAGAAAGAATCTGGAGCGAAAAGCCTTTTAATGTCGCCAATCACACAACTACATTTCTGAACATTTCTACTAGAATTATTTAGTGTAAAAAGTAAAATTTTATTATGAGAAACTACAAAGTGTATTTCAACTTTTATAAATGAAAAGTGATTTTGCTGTTATATTGGCTGATTTTACAATTCTAAAATACTGTTTATTAAGTTTGTGTTTTGATTTCAACTTGTTTCAGGTGCTTTGTGGGGATAAACCTGGGTCAAAGGCCGAAAGAAGAATTGGAAAAAAAGTGCATCATAATGAGTTCACATAAAATTTTAATTTCCTTTAAAAAAATCAACCTATTTGACAATTGAGTCAACGACATGTGCAACAAATCATTTTTGTTTAAAATTTGTAAATATTTTTTTCTGTTGTGTCAAATCTTAAATAAATGAGATATCCACATTAAGTTTCAGTATCATTAGTGTGTTTAAGTGTAATTTTAAGTGTTTAATCGCACTCTGTAAGAAAGTATGAGTGCTCTTTGATGTACGTGTAGATTATTTACTTGATGGGGAAGAAAAGTGAAATGAATACTACACGTGTTGCAAAATTTATTCAATTCCTGTTGAATTCTAATAGTTCAGGTTCTTGAATGGTATACTGGTAAAAGGTTTTAGTTATGACTTTTAAAGGAAAAAAATAAATCATATGTTAATTATAATGATCAAATACAGATTTAAGGGTAAGTCAGCAATTGGAGGAGGAATAAACAATCCCAATACAACTAAAGGAATAAACAATCAAAAGAAAAAATATGAATGAATGAAACATACTTCTGCTTTAAAAGAAACACTGAAAAATTGCCTATTCCTAAGGACCTGTATCTCATTATTTGCCAAATTTAATAGCATGCTCTAACTGTATAAAACTTGAATGCAATAATGAAAAACTTGTTCAGATTTTTTTTCTTCTTAATTTTAAAAGTGTTGGGAGACAACTTCATTATTAACTTTAAATCTGTGCAGCACAAAGAAGCTTTTTATGGACTTGGGTAAGGTTTATTTTGAGCCCTCTAGTAACTTAATACTTTCTTAAATTTTAATTTTTCTCTATTATTGTTAAAGATATGCTGGGACAATGTTCGAAAGCATTAAAAAAAACTAAAGAATTAGGTACTGCAACATAGTGCCACCTCGGCAAGTCCAACCATGATGATTGATTAAGCTTATATTCACATGATGGTGTCATTAAAAATTTATTAATTTAGTGCAATGAGACGGGAGGGGGTCTACTTTTTGTGGTAAATTCTCGAGTACCTTCAATGAGGGTTTTCTGAGCATTCATGGATTTTTGATTTATTTCTCGTGTGACGACAAACTCCTACTATTTTATATTTACAATTTGTTGGCCGTACTAATCACAAACGGTTCTCAAACCAAAATATTTCCTATGTATGGTTTTTAAACCATAATAGTTGTAAACGGTTACAAAACTCTAAAATTTCCCATTTACGGCTTTTAAGCCATTTTTGCTGTAAACGGTTACAAAATAATAAAATTTGCCATTTACGGTTATTTAACCAAAATAGTTGTAAACGGTTACTAAGCCGTAGAATTTCCAATTTACGGTTATTAAACCAAAATAGTCGTAAATGGTTACAAAACCGTCAAATTTCTCATTGACGGTGTTTCAACCGTTCTAGTATGAAATGGTTTCAAAACCGTAAGGGAGACTTAACATACCTAACCGTCGTTTATACGGTTAATCAGACGGCCGGTCTGCTGCCGGTCACTTCACCGTTTTTTCACGATGAAATTTCTAACAGTGTATCAAATGTTTAATCACCTCAAAAAAAAACTTCGAGTTAAGGGAAGTAAACTTCGAGATACGGAGAAAAATTAACATAGAATTGACGACAAACGGATCGGGACCTAATAAGAAATTCGAGTTACAGTAATATTCGAGTTATCAGACTTCGAGTTATCGCGAATTGACTGTATATATATATATATATATAACCCCCTCAAAAATAGCACATATACCCCCCCCCCCAAAAAAAAAGAAGCATAAAAACATAAACATACGTATGTGTGCGTGTTGATGGGTCTTTTTCTTTTTGCTGATCCCTCCCACTTATGTTTTTTTTTCTTCCAATGCTATTGCTTTCTGTGTTTTTTTTTTAAATATTTTTAGAAGAATGACCTTTGTAGGGGATGCATTTAACTTTTTTAAATGAAGGAGGGTAGAATATCCCTAATTTTAGGGGGTCGGGGGGATTCACCCCCGGGAAATTTTTTAAAAAATAGGTACAAAATTCAGCATTACGAGGCCTTATATGGGTATTGAGACTGCAGAAATATGAGAATAAAGTAATTAAACAAAACCTTTTAAATGTTATGCCTTTTGCAAATTAAGATCAATTAAAATATTTAAAAAAATATGGACAGACAAATCCTTGACATTAATCTGCAGAGATAAAGAAACGAGGGAAGAGAAAAAAATAATCACATCATCACTTGCTTACATCGGTTTTCAGCATAGTTACTGTAGTTTATATTAGTAGTATTACAATTGTATTAGCATACATTCAAGGGTGCCCGGAATTGAAGTCATTGCGACATCCTTTTTTGGCAAATTTTGGCTGATGAGTAAACAAATTTCTACACAGAAGTAAAGTATTTCATTAGAAAATCTTGTCCTAGTATGCAGGTGACTGGGAATTTCAATCAGCAAATTCAGAAATTTTCCTCTTTGAATGGTTCAAGATTGGGAAGCCCCTGCATGCATTACACAAAACGGAACTTACCTTTAGTCTTTTCTGTGTTTGAAGGCGATTCAATGGATATTAACGGTGATTCAGTTGATAAAAGTGGCTCAGGTCCAAATGATATATTTGCTTTGCTACATTTTCCTTGTTTTAAGCCACCTCTCCATAAAATCGCATAAACAAGAAAGTGTAATAACCGAACTAGGAACGTTGCTCAGTTCTACTGACTCCAAAAGGAGACTAAGACCACTTGAAATCGTGCTTATTTTCGCTACGTCATATAGACGGCGTCCCTCCATATGATTTCGGGCGTCAAGAAATCGGCGACTCGGAATGTATGCATTCGAAGGCGAAGGATAACCCCTTCTCCTTTTATCATTTGCATTTATGCCTGTAGAGACTTTTAATTTATCGGCGCTGTCTTGAAAATGGTGCCAAATTTCAGTTCCACAGGAACAGAAAAGAAATATAATAAATCCCTCATTCCTAGAAAGGTAGAAAATTAATTTTTTTTTTTTGCATTTTTGGTAAGTGCCTGTTTCTTTCTTTCTTTTTTTCTTTTTCCCTTTTCTTTTCTTTTCTTTTTGGCTCAAGGGGAGGGGGCGATCGCCCCCATCGCCCCCCCCTTGTATCCGCGCTTGCCTTCAAGGGTGCCATAGGGTTTCAAGTGGTACCCCCCAGGGGGTGTCGCTGTTGCTACAACGTTTGACCCTTAAAGGTGCCTTGTGCAACTTCATGAGCCCCCTTGTATCTCGGCAAGGCTGGGGAAGGGTTGTCGTCTTCCCTCGTAAGACCTGCTTGTAATTAAGTATATGTGCATTGTAAATTACAATATTTTCTACTAAGAGTTGTCATAGTGTTGATAAAGGTTAGTTGGCATTTCAATTACCGTAAACTCTCGATTATCAGAGGTCGGATTATAGTTTTAGCTTCTAAAAATTTTTTTGCATTCAATGTGTGAATGTTATTGATATGTTTTAGCTATTGCTAAATGAAAAAAGAGGGCTCATTCTTTTAAAGAAGCGTTTTCATCTTTGATACGGTAGAAAATACTGCCGTGGGCAGGTAAACGGCAGTATCTGCAAAAATGAGTTTTCGAGATATTTGAAGAAACGCGTTTTTGATTTCCTACAAAGATCAATAAAACAAAAAACATTGAACTTCGAACATAGGCCATACTATATGTTTATACCGATATATGTTTTGGGTAATCGATTGAATTTTGATTTTGTAAGCGCAGAGAGAGGTAAAGCAAATACTGCCGTTTATCTGCCCTTTTCACTCGAATTGTCATGCGGAATTGACTGGCAGTTGGCAGTAACTGCACAATATGCTACTAAATGTCCAGTATTTACATATTTGACAACATGCGGAGAAGATATGTTATTACGAAATATATTATTGCATTATGAATGATATGTTTTATTTAAAAATATACATAAATACCGTGTATCCACTTGATATAGATTTAATATAAGCGAAAACGAAATATAATTAAAAATATAATGAAACTATCTTATTATGCAAAATATGAAGCAAAACTTGATGATTCTTCAGCCATTTTGACTTCCTTTTACTTAGTAAAGGAAGTATTGTGATCATAAAGAAAATTTCACTCAAAATTCGGCCAACATTTTGATTTTGCTCACCCCCGAATGAATGTTTAGTAGTTTTTTCGACCTATCAGCACGTGCATATGTACCTACTAACTTTTTAACAGCCGAAATACCCTTTTCGACCATGCCCCAGTTAATTACAATGAGTTTTCTCGTGACGTCTGTATGTACGTATGTATGTGCGTATGTATGTATGTCGCATAACTCAAAAACTATATGCCGTAGAAGCTTCTAGTTTGATATGTAGGCTCTGAGGGTAGTCTAGTTGTGCACCTCTCCTTGTGGTTGCATTCGAATTTTCCCAAGGGGGTCTTTTACCCCTTTGTGGGATAAATCAATGTTAATTTCAATGCAGATTAAGTGATATGATTTGGTGCAACCGCTTGGCGATATATGAGCTAATATTTAGAAAAGTGCCAATTTGAGTCCCAAGTGAATTTTCACTAGTATTTCAATAACTAGTTAAAAAAATAATTTTTCCCAAAAAGAAGACAAGGTTCTGCTTTCATTTCATCTAATAACATTAGAAAAAAAAGTTTTTTTCTTCAGAAAATATTGTTTTTATACATCAGAAATCCGATCGGTAACGTGTCCCCAGTAGCAAAGCTTAGCATGCAGAAAGGTCATGCGCACTTTCTAACTTCCCAAAAATACGCACTTGCAGAAAAAACGATTCTATTTTTACCCCTTTGTTAATATTTTACTTCATTTTTGTTTTAATCGATTTCTGATTTTCTAGCCGATGCGAAATAAGCGTGTCCCAAGTTTCGCCGTCAGGGTGGTAACAATAACTTCCGATCTATGTTTAGGCTCCCAAAATCATTTTCTGCACCTATACCACGTGATACTGAGTACCTGGTGGGATGTTTTATCGAATCGTAGTTAAAAATTTGCATTTCTGCATCTAAAATTGTAGGTTAGATTTTTTAAAGTGATTTTATAAAATGTGAATCATTTGAGTCATCAGATCGGTAACACGCTCTAAAATGCGCAGTTTTTATTATTTTAAAAAATATTTTATATATAAGTATAGTACTTTATTACAAGTGAAAAAACCACGTGTTTGATTTTGGTTTAGTGCGATCGACTTGGAAATAAAAAAAAAAACTTTGTCAGTTTGTCAGATCGGTAACAGTCAGAGCGGTAACATTGAAAAACAGCGACTATGTTACAGAACTAACTCACACGTTTCAGAATTATAAAAAGCAAAAATCATAGGTTTTAGCCATATATATATTGAATATTTTTGTTCTTAAAAAATGAAAAGCAATGAGTTTTAGTACAATTGCTTCATTTGTGGTTTGTATGACCTAACAATAGAAGTTAGTAAAATAAGAAAAATTGACGCTGCAGAAATTAAGTTAATTAATTATTATTATTTTATTTATTTATTTATTTATTTATTTATTTTTGGAGCTTCAATTTCTCATAACTTCGCTAAATAACTAGATAATAACTAGCATGCTAAATTTGAATTTCTGATCAAGAAATTAAATTTCCTGCAACTAATTAAAGAAAAGCAAGCTGCAGAGTTGTGTGGTTAAAAAGTTGAAGTTGTGTGTTGTTTCAAAACAAAACAAATGTTTTATTAGCTTGGATTTCGTAATCTCATAATTTATTTTATCTAAAAACCTTATCGCTCAGTTTTATTTCCAAGAATTGCTTTTTTATAAGGAAATTTGATTTTTTAGCCTAATATAAATATTTTAATATAATTATCTTAATTCTATGTTAAAAATGCAAGGAAATGATATCATATTTAGAGATGTTAACGAAGACTGAAAGCATAAACTCAAATATGTAACTCATATTAACATCAGATCTGTAACAATTATCAGATCTGTAACGGCTTAAAAGTAAGTTATCCAAGGAGGGGGTAAATAATTTCCTTGACCTCCCCTTTTATTTTCTTGCATTTAGACCCAATTTAGACTTAAAATCCAATATTAGTTTTTTTCTGCAAAAAAAATTTTTTTTCAGAAAACTCCAACTTCAAATTGGCACTTTTCTAAATATTGACTCATATCGCCAAATTTTTGGTCGCCAAGTGTTTGCCGCCAACTAGGCGACAAATTTGGCGAAAAAATTATTTTTTTTAATTTGGATTCAATTTGGCGCTATTGGGCACATTTTGCGAAAAATTCACTGAATCAGGTTAAAATCGGCGATATTTAGAAAATAAATCATTGCAAAACATTATTTTGCATTGATTCGTGACAAACTAGAGGTGTAAATGTTTGAATTGTTATCTTGCTCACTGTAATGCACTATTTCAACACTTGAAGCATTTATTATGGAATTTAAACGTAAATGGAAGTAGTGTGGCGTTCACACCAGATGTTTTAAAATTACTACAAATCAGTTAATGCTTTGTACTTTGCTTTAAATAAGAAATCACTTTGAGAAAAGGAGCGCTTGAAATGCTTGTTGTGCTGACGATTTTTTTCATAGTACTATTAAAAATGCAACAGCTAGGGATTAAACTGCAAAAACTATCGTCTGTTAGCAACTGTAATTAAAGGAAAACATAACAATGTAAATAAAATCATTTCATTGCTGCATTTTTTTTGTCGTCTGCCAAGTTTGGCTTGTGTATCTTTAAATCGTGAAAAATATTGTCTGCTAGTGGAGAGAAACTTTATTTGAAAGAAAAAAATCTGGTATGGACCCCACACTACTTCTTTTTACGTGTAAATTTCTTAGTAGATGCCTAAAATGTTAAAATAGTGCTTAGAATGAGCAAGATAATAATTCAAACATTTACGTCCCTAATGTGCCACGAAACAATGCAAAAAATGATTTACAGCGATTCATTTTCTAAATATCGCCGATTTTAGCATCATTCAGTGGACTTTTCGCAAAATACCGCCAATAGCGCTAAATTAAGCCCAAACTCGTAAAATAATTTTTTCCGCCAAATTTGTCGCCAATTTGGCGATATGTCACTAAGTTGGCGACCAAAAGCTTGGCGATATATCGCCAAGTGGTAGCGCTAATTTATATCACTTAAGTCTGCATTGATATCAACACTGATTCACCCCAAAAAGGAATAAAACATCCCCTTTGGAACATTCAAGTGCAACCAATGACCTCCCGTGACCTCCCATTAGGGCACCCCTACTTTCGCTCAGTGTAGGTACAAAAGAAAACGGTTTTTGAGGCTTAATGTAAGTTTTGCACAGCAATTCATATTATGTTCATCCTGCAGACCTGCAGATACTGCCGTTTACCTGCCCAAAGTAACGAAAAATGCAGTTACTGCTAATTACCATTGGTTAAAAAACAGTTTTTTTTCATCGGAAACCAAAAAAAGGTGCTTGTACCATAAAACTAATGTAACATAGATTTCAAAAATGCAAAAAAATGAAAATCAAAAATTTTGCAGTTACTGCCCTTTAGCTGCCCACGGCAGAATAATAATAATAATGTGCCGCACAGGGCTATAGCCCAATCGGCCCATATGTAAATGCGGCTCTATCTATACACCATAGGAAAAGTCATTCACACCTTGAAACAAATAAAATGTGGAATAAATACCCGTTATATCATGCGAAAACTTCTTCGGAGAAATACCAGAGCGTTGCACTGTACACACAAATGTTTACTTTTTTTTATCATACAGAGCACCTTAGTTCAACAACCTCATGCAGTCTGAAAAACAAAGCAATCTATTCACACCAACATTCCAATGAAATCGATGAACTGTGATTTTTCGCATAATTGAATTTGAAGCGAGGCGTTCTGATGGAAAAAAAAGTTTTATCCTCCCATGAGACAAGAAACGGGAAAATAAATTGAATGAAGGCTTCGAAAAACATCCAGTGAGGTTCTATTTCTGCGCAAAAAAAAAAAAAAAATATTTCGCGAAAAGATGGCTAAGATAAGAAAAAATACTTCAATCTTTATGCCAAACGTTTAACTATGTTCGTCTGATTCAGTTAAGCTGAGCGTTCAATTAATGAGCGATTCCATACCAAATCACCGAATGGGGGTCGCACGACCGACTCGGATTTTTTTTAAATTTGGTACACAGATTGATGGTATAAAGGTATGAAAAAGCCCAAAAGGAAAGTTACCTGCTCCACTTATTTTCTGAGATACATGCCCTCAAAGTTTGTCCGCCACGTCAAAATACTAAAAAAGTGATGTTATTTAATCATTTTTTATAAAAAATCGTACTCATGCAAAATAAAAGTGTTAGATATCTATGGAAACTAGTTACTCCAGGCATTCTAAAAAAAAATACTAGAACTTTCATAATGAAAATTGCCAAGGTACAGGGCTCTTTGAAGTTGACACCACAAAAACTTGATTTTGCAGATTTTGCTAAAATTCAGGCATTTATTACAAAAAAAGGCAAACAAAACCAAAGGTTTTCTCACTTTCTGGTAGTGTACAGGTCCTCCCTGTAAATTGCTACGAAATAAATTTTTTGGGTTTCTCACTCCTTCTTGGAAATATTTTAGCTTAAAAATAAGCCATAAGGCAAAAAATGCGTTTTTGGCCATCTTGGCAGCCATTTTTCTCATAAAGGGGGAGCAGTAGAAACTTTAATTTTTTTTTAAAACAAGCCACTGATATGTTAGCTATTCACAGGAAAAGAGTTTACTTTTGGTTATTTCTCCTATTAAGAGATATCCTGCTGAGAGTATATGCATGTTTTTCGCGACGACCATATGCTTTTGTTCCCACTCTCATGGACTTAAAATTAATTAAACCAAAAAATAATTATATATTTATTATTAGCTGTATTATCTACTCAATATGTCATGAAATTTAATTTATTAAATCATTGAACAATAAAGTAGATAATTGATGAAAACAAGAAAAAGTATTTCTCTGATGCCTGAGCATTATGCATTCATAATTATAAAGCACTAAATACTTTTTTGAGAAATTAATTAACATAAATGAGCTCTAAATAGTTATATTATAAGCAGTACCCAATCTTGTGATTGGGATACTCCTGTTTTTAATTGAAGAATTTCTTGAATATCACATGAATATCAGGAAAATAAATGAGGTCTTTTCGTTTGATGTAGGATCCTTTATGACAAATTTCATTTGATGATCTACTAACTGAGCATGGTGATAAAGAGCTATTAATTTCAGCATCGAATTCCATTTTACCTTATTAACAGTTAAATATTTATAAAATAATTAAATAAATAATTTAATATAAAGCCATGCTTGAAGAATTAAAATTAGTGCAACTAATTTATTCCCATACTGATCTTTACAAAACTGACATGTGTTAAGCACTGATAAGAACTGACAAGAATAAGTTTACTCACTAAAATACTAGTTCACAGATACTATAAAGCGTACATTCTATTTTCTACAAAATAATACTGCAACAAAGAACAAGGGTATAAAGGGGTAGGTACTAAAGAATTTCTTGAAAAACCAATTAAAATAAAGGAGCTTCGAATATTTATCTCATAGGCAATACCCAATCTTGTGATTGGATGTTCCTGATTGATGGCTATAAACAGGAGGATACCCTTGTTCTTAGTTGCAGTATTATTTTGTGGAAAATAGAATGTATGCTTTATAGTATCTATGAACTAATATTTTAGTGAGTAAACTTTTTCTTGTCAGTTCTTATCAGTGCTCAACGCATGTCAATTTTGTAAAGATCAGTATGGGAATAAATTAGTTGCACTAATTTTAATTCTTCAAGCATGGCTTTATATTAAATTATTTATTTAATTATTTTGTAAATATTTAACTGTTAATAAGGTAAAATGGAATTTGACGCTGAAATTAATAGCTCTTTATCACCATGCTCAGTTAGTAGCCCATCAAATGAAATTTGTCATAAAATATCCTACATCAAACGAAAAGACCTCATTTATTTTCCTGATATTCATGTGATATTCAAGAAATTCTTCAATTAAAAACAGGAATATCCCAATCACAAGATTGGGCATTGCTTATAATATAAATATTTAGAGCTCATTTATGTTAATTAATTTCTCAAGAAAGTATTTAGTGCTTTATAATTATGAATGCATAATGCTCAGGCATCAGAGAAATACTATTTCTTTTTTTCATCAATTATCTAATTAATTGTTCAATGATTTAATAAATTAAATTTCATGACATATTGGGTCGATAATACAGCTAATAATAAATATATCATTATTTTTTGGTTTAATTAATTTTAAGTCCATGAGAGGGGGAACAAAAGCATATGGTCGTCGCGAAAAACATGCATATACTCTCAGCAGGATATCTCTTAATGGGAGAAATAACCAAAAGTAAACTCTTTTCCTGTGAATAGCTAACATATCAGTGGCTTGTTTAAAAAAAAAATTAAAGTTTCTACTGCTCCCCCTTTATGAGAAAAATGGCTGCCAAGATGGCCAAAAACGCATTTTTTGCCTTACGGCTTATCTTTAAGCTAAAATATTTCCAAGAAGGAGTGAGAAACCCAAAAAATTTATTGCGTAGCAATTTACAGGGAGGACCTGTACACTACCAGAAAGTGAGAAAACCTTTGGTTTTGTTTGCCTTTTTTTGTAATAAATGCCTGAATTTTAGCAAAATCTGCAAAATCAAGTTTTTGTGGTGACAACTTCAAAGAGCCCTGTACCTTGGCAATTTTCATTATGAACGTTCTAGTATTTTTTTTCAGAATGCCTGGAGTAACTAGTTTCCATAGATATCTAACACTTTTATTTTGCATGAGTACGATTTTTTATAAAAAATGATTAAATAACATCACTTTTTTAGTATTTTGACATGGCGGACAAACTTTGAGGGCATGTATCTCAGAAAATAAGTGGAGCAGGTAACTTTCCTTTTGGGCTTTTTCATACCTCTATACCATTAATCTGTGTACCAAATTAAAAAAAAATCCGAGTCGGTCGTGCGACCAACTTTTTTTTTTCTCGGTGATTTGGTATGGAATCGCTCTAATGCTAATGCTGAATTTTGTTTTGTCTTTGAGAATTTGATCAATTAAACTGGCTGAGTTAATTAACCACTGATTCCATTACCCGGCTCTTATTGTGCATTTTTACCCGACGAAAACACGGAGGAGGTTCTCTAGTCGACCGGTATATATATTTTTTTTAATGTATGACCACGCATAACTTTTTACTGAATTGTCCGATTTGGATATTTTTTTTTTTTTTTTTTTTTGTTTAAAAGGGTACACCTTCCTGGTAGTCCCACGGTCCCATGATGCGGGGTTTGAGAACGGAATCCTGAAGAAATTGAAGGAATTTTTCAGAATTCCGTACATGCGCAAACTCTTTGCGCATCATGAACGGAATTTCATGCGCACACTCTTTGCTATGTCGCTCGCCGATAGAGTGGCTTTACGGTAAAGCACATTGGCAAGAGCATCAGTCGATCCTCGAGCGAGTCGGCGGATTTTCAAGCTGCAGAAAAAAAAAAATGCAGCGTCTACGTCATACGATTATGCTGCATGAAAACCGCAGTTTTACTGATAGGAAATATTTAGTCCTGATTTCCCCAATTTTTTAAAAAATATATTTCCAAGCTCCTATCAGGTCCCGTCACTTTAACTTTTAAAGGTTAAATTTAGTGATGCACTAATAATGAATCGGCAATAAATGGCCACTTTGCAGATTAACCTGTTGGCCAGTTTTATCCGTATAATCGGCTGAAAACTTGTATTTTAAACATGTTTTAATTAAATCCCAGAAATTAACACAATTTTTTTTTAGTGGCAATCGTTTAAAATTTTGGACGGGTTAATAAAGTGAGATGAAGCGTCATGATGGCAACATGACACTCTTCCGGATATACATTTACGCTGAAAAGAATGAAATTAAAAAATAAAATTTTATATAAAAAAGTAAAACCGACTTCAAAAACGCAGCTGAAAATCACTCTAAAAAGTAAAAAATAAATTTATTCTTTGAACACCATCGATACTACTTTTAAACATGAGTTTTGAAGTGGGTGCCGAAACAGTTAATAAAATCATTCGTGCCCATTCTTCGGTTACGTGTTTCATAATAAAAACAACCATAAATGTTTCATAATCAATTTCAAGTGTCGTTTGAGAGGAAAAATCAATCAAATAGTACAATCAATGGGTACGAATGATTTTATTAACTGTTTCGGCACCGACTTCGAAACTCATGTTTAAAAGTAGTATCGATGGTGTTCAAAGAATAAATTTATTTTTTACTTTTTAGAGCAATTTTCAGCTGCGTTTTTGAAGTCGGTTTTACTTTTTTTATAAAATTTTATTTTTTTTGTTTAACCTAAAGATGGTACCATGGGGTTTCTTTCGTTTTTCGTTTCTTGGAAGCCGCAAAAGAAGTTCATAATTTCAATTAGATTCCTTGAATAAAATTACTTTTCCAATAGGCATACCACAGCATATACATACACTGTATTGTTTTGTTTTTAAGGAAAACTACTGTTCTATCAGAGAAGAATTTTTGAAGGAATCACGAATTAAGTACCCACGAATTCGAACCGAGCGAATTTTTGAATTAAAATGTATCATTTTGTCTGCTTTTTTTTTTTTTTAACTTTATGAAGAACATGGACTCTACGTCTATAAAACAGTAAAATTAGGAAGATTTCCAAGAACAGTATTTATAGGAAGGTTTTTTAGCAAATAATATTATTTAAATATTTTTTCTGAAAATCTTCAAAATTTAACTGTAGTATATAGAAATAAAGACCATGTTCTTCATAAAGTTCGCGAAATAAAATAAGGGTTTAAAGCTATAGCTTTATTCAGGGGTGCCCATCCCCCCCAAGCTCAATGGCGCAAATTCCCCCCCAAAAATTTTCACAACCCTCTTGTGATTTTTATTTTTATCCCTCTTTTTTATTTTATTTAATTTTTTAATATTATTTATTTATTTTTTTAAATTATAATTATTATTTTTTTACATGTTATTAATTTTTA
>JAXGGA010017461.1:0-24293 GCA_038373865.1 Uloborus plumipes | reverse complement strand
TAAGTATACGGGGCGGGAGGGTGCGGGTTCGATTCCCACGTGGACACGCGCGACATAAGTATACGGGGCGGGAGGGTGCGGGTTCGATTCCCACGTGGACCCGCGCGACATAAGTATACGGGGCGGGAGGGTGCGGGTTCGATTCCCACGTGGACCCGCGCGACATAAGTATACGGGGCGGGAGGGTGCGGGTTCGATTCCCACGTGGACCCGCGCGACATAAGTATACGGGGCGGGAGGCTGCGGGTTCGATTCCCACGTGGACCCGCGCTAAATAATTTTTCGGGGCGGGAGGGTGCGGGTTCGATTCCCACGTGGACCCGCGCGACATAAGTATACGGGGCGGGAGGGTGCGGGTTCGATTCCCACGTGGACCCGCGCGACATAAGTATACGGGGCGGGAGGGTGCGGGTTCGATTCCCACGTGGACCCGCGCGACATAAGTATACGGGGCGGGAGGGTGCGGGTTCGATTCCCACGTGGACCCGCGCGACATAAGTATACGGGGCGGGAGGGTGCGGGTTCGATTCCCACGTGGATCCGCGCTAAATAATTTTTCGGGGCGGGAGGGTGCGGGTTCGATTCCCACGTGGACCCGCGCGACATAAGTATACGGGGCGGGAGGGTGCGGGTTCGATTCCCACGTGGACCCGCGCGACATAAGTATACGGGGCGGGAGGGTGCGGGTTCGATTCCCACGTGGACCCGCGCGACATAAGTATACGGGCGGGAGGGTGCGGGTTCGATTCCCACGTGGACCCGCGCGACATAAGTATACGGGGCGGGAGGCTGCGGGTTCGATTCCCACGTGGACCCGCGCGACATAAGTTTACGGGGCGGGAGGGTGCGGGTTCGATTCCCACGTGGATCCGCGCGACATAAGTTTTCGGGGCGGGAGGGTGCGGGTTCGATTCCCACGTGGACCCGCGCGACATAAGTATACGGGGCGGGAGGGTGCGGGTTCGATTCCCACGTGGACCCGCGCGACATAAGTATACGGGGCGGGAGGGTGCGGGTTCGATTCCCACGTGGACACGCGCGACATAAGTATACGGGGCGGGAGGCTGCGGGTTCGATTCCCACGTGGATCCACGCTAAATAATTTTTCGGGGCGGGAGGGTGCGGGTTCGATTCCCACGTGGACCCGCGCGACATAAGTATACGGGGCGGGAGGGTGCGGGTTCGATTCCCACGTGGACCCGCGCGACATAAGTATACGGGGCGGGAGGGTGCGGGTTCGATTCCCAGGTGGACCCGCGCGACATAAGTATACGGGGCGGGAGGGTGCGGGTTCGATTCCCACGTGGACCCGCGCGACATAAGTTTACGGGGCGGGAGGGTGCGGGTTCGATTCCCACGTGGACCCGCGCGACATAAGTATACGGGGCGGGAGGGTGCGGGTTCGATTCCCACGTGGACCCGCGCGACATAAGTATACGGGGCTTCGGGTTCGATTCCCACGTGGATCCACGCTAAATAATTTTTCGGGGCGGGAGGGTGCGGGTTCGATTCCCACGTGGACCCGCGCGACATAAGTATACGGGGCGGGAGGGTGCGGGTTCGATTCCCACGTGGACCCGCGCTAAATAAGTTTTCGGGGCGGGAGGGTGCGGGTTCGATTCCCACGTGGACCCGCGCGACATAAGTTTACGGGGCGGGAGGGTGCGGGTTCGATTCCCACGTGGACACGCGCGACATAAGTATACGGGGCGGGAGGCTGCGGGTTCGATTCCCACGTGGACCCGCGCGACATAAGTATACGGGGCGGGAGGGTGCGGGTTCGATTCCCACGTGGACCCGCGCGACATAAGTATACGGGGCGGGAGGCTGCGGGTTCGATTCCCACGTGGACCCGCGCGACATAAGTATACGGGGCGGGAGGCTGCGGGTTCGATTCCCACGTGGACCCGCGCTAAATAATTTTCGGGGCGGGAGGGTGCGGGTTCGATTCCCACGTGGACCCGCGCGACATAAGTATACGGGGCGGGAGGGTGCGGGTTCGATTCCCACGTGGACACGCGCGACATAAGTATACGGGGCGGGAGGGTGCGGGTTCGATTCCCACGTGGACACGCGCGACATAAGTATACGGGGCGGGAGGGTGCGGGTTCGATTCCCACGTGGACCCGCGCTAAATAATTTTTCGGGGCGGGAGGGTGCGGGTTCGATTCCCACGTGGACCCGCGCGACATAAGTATACGGGGCGGGAGGGTGCGGGTTCGATTCCCACGTGGACACGCGCGACATAAGTATACGGGGCGGGAGGCTGCGGGTTCGATTCCCACGTGGATCCACGCTAAATAATTTTTCGGGGCGGGAGGGTGCGGGTTCGATTCCCACGTGGACCCGCGCGACATAAGTATACGGGGCGGGAGGCTGCGGGTTCGATTCCCACGTGGACCACGCTACATAATTATTCGGGGCGGGAGGGTGCGGGTTCGATTCCCACGTGGACCCGCGCGACATAAGTATACGGGGCGGGAGGGTGCGGGTTCGATTCCCACGTGGACCCGCGCGACATAAGTATACGGGGCGGGAGGGTGCGGGTTCGATTCCCACGTGGACCCGCGCGACATAAGTATACGGGGCGGGAGGGTGCGGGTTCGATTCCCACGTGGACCCGCGCGACATAAGTATACGGGGCGGGAGGGTGCGGGTTCGATTCCCACGTGGACCCGCGCGACATAAGTTTACGGGGCGGGAGGGTGCGGGTTCGATTCCCACGTGGACACGCGCGACATAAGTATACGGGGCGGGAGGGTGCGGGTTCGATTCCCACGTGGACACGCGCGACATAAGTATACGGGGCGGGAGGGTGCGGGTTCGATTCCCACGTGGATCCACGCTAAATAATTATTCGGGGCGGGAGGGTGCGGGTTCGATTCCCACGTGGACCCGCGCGACATAAGTATACGGGGCGGGAGGCTGCGGGTTCGATTCCCACGTGGACACGCGCGACATAAGTATACGGGGCGGGAGGCTGCGGGTTCGATTCCCACGTGGATCCACGCTAAATAATTTTTCGGGGCGGGAGGGTGCGGGTTCGATTCCCACGTGGACCCGCGCGACATAAGTATACGGGGCGGGAGGGTGCGGGTTCGATTCCCACGTGGACACGCGCGACATAAGTATACGGGGCGGGAGGCTGCGGGTTCGATTCCCACGTGGATCCACGCTAAATAATTTTTCGGGGCGGGAGGGTGCGGGTTCGATTCCCACGTGGACCCGCGCTAAATAATTTTTCGGGGCGGGAGGGTGCGGGTTCGATTCCCACGTGGACCCGCGCGACATAAGTATACGGGGCGGGAGGCTGCGGGTTCGATTCCCAGGTGGACACGCGCGACATAAGTATACGGGGCGGGAGGGTGCGGGTTCGATTCCCACGTGGACCACGCGCGACATAAGTTTACGGGGCGGGAGGGTGCGGGTTCGATTCCCACGTGGACCCGCGCGACATAAGTATACGGGGCGGGAGGCTGCGGGTTCGATTCCCACGTGGACCGCGCGACATAAGTTTACGGGGCGGGAGGCTGCGGGTTCGATTCCCACGTGGACCCGCGCTAAATAATTTTTCGGGGCGGGAGGGTGCGGGTTCGATTCCCACGTGGACCCGCGCGACATACGTATACGGGGCGGGAGGGTGCGGGTTCGATTCCCACGTGGACCCGCGCGACATAAGTATACGGGGCGGGAGGCTGCGGGTTCGATTCCCACGTGGACCACGCTAAATAATTTTTCGGGCGGGAGGGTGCGGGTTCGATTCCCACGTGGACCCGCGCGACATAAGTATACGGGGCGGGAGGGTGCGGGTTCGATTCCCACGTGGACCCGCGCGACATAAGTATACGGGGCGGGAGGGTGCGGGTTCGATTCCCACGTGGACCCGCGCGACATAAGTATACGGGGCGGGAGGGTGCGGGTTCGATTCCCACGTGGACACGCGCGACATAAGTATACGGGGCGGGAGGCTGCGGGTTCGATTCCCACGTGGATCCGCGCTACATAATTTATCGGGGCGGGAGGGTGCGGGTTCGATTCCCACGTGGACCCGCGCGACATAAGTATACGGGGCGGGAGGCTGCGGGTTCGATTCCCACGTGGACCCGCGCGACATAAGTATACGGGGCGGGAGGCTGCGGGTTCGATTCCCACGTGGATCCACGCTAAATAATTTTTCGGGGCGGGAGGGTGCGGGTTCGATTCCCACGTGGACCCGCGCGACATAAGTATACGGGGCGGGAGGGTGCGGGTTCGATTCCCACGTGGACACGCGCGACATAAGTATACGGGGCGGGAGGCTGCGGGTTCGATTCCCACGTGGACCCGCGCGACATAAGTATACGGGGCGGGAGGGTGCGGGTTCGATTCCCACGTGGACCCGCGCGACATAAGTATACGGGGCGGGAGGCTGCGGGTTCGATTCCCACGTGGATCCGCGCTAAATAATTTTTCGGGCGGGAGGGTGCGGGTTCGATTCCCACGTGGACCCGCGCGACATAAGTATACGGGGCGGGAGGGTGCGGGTTCGATTCCCACGTGGACACGCGCGACATAAGTATACGGGGCGGGAGGCTGCGGGTTCGATTCCCACGTGGACCCGCGCGACATAAGTATACGGGGCGGGAGGCTGCGGGTTCGATTCCCACGTGGATCCACGCTAAATAATTTTTCGGGGCGGGAGGGTGCGGGTTCGATTCCCACGTGGACCCGCGCGACATAAGTATACGGGGCGGGAGGCTGCGGGTTCGATTCCCAGGTGGACACGCGCGACATAAGTATACGGGGCGGGAGGCTGCGGGTTCGATTCCCACGTGGATCCACGCTAAATAATTTTTCGGGGCGGGAGGGTGCGGGTTCGATTCCCACGTGGATCCGAGCTAAATAATTTTTCGGGGCGGGAGGGTGCGGGTTCGATTCCCACGTGGACCCGCGCGACATAAGTATACGGGGCGGGAGGGTGCGGGTTCGATTCCCACGTGGACACGCGCGACATAAGTATACGGGGCGGGAGGCTGCGGGTTCGATTCCCACGTGGACCCGCGCTAAATAATTTTTCGGGGCGGGAGGGTGCGGGTTCGATTCCCACGTGGACCCGCGCGACATAAGTATACGGGGCGGGAGGCTGCGGGTTCGATTCCCACGTGGACACGCGCGACATAAGTATACGGGGCGGGAGGGTGCGGGTTCGATTCCCACGTGGACCCGCGCGACATAAGTATACGGGGCGGGAGGGTGCGGGTTCGATTCCCACGTGGACCCGCGCGACATAAGTATACGGGGCGGGAGGGTGCGGGTTCGATTCCCACGTGGACACGCGCGACATAAGTATACGGGGCGGGAGGGTGCGGGTTCGATTCCCACGTGGACACGCGCGACATAAGTATACGGGGCGGGAGGCTGCGGGTTCGATTCCCAGGTGGACACGCGCGACATAAGTATACGGGGCGGGAGGGTGCGGGTTCGATTCCCACGTGGATCCACGCTAAATAATTTTTCGGGGCGGGAGGGTGCGGGTTCGATTCCCACGTGGACCCGCGCGACATAAGTATACGGG
This sequence comes from Uloborus plumipes, assembly GCA_038373865.1. Lineage (NCBI taxonomy): Eukaryota > Metazoa > Arthropoda > Arachnida > Araneae > Uloboridae > Uloborus > Uloborus plumipes. Next base: position 18,739 of record JAXGGA010017461.1, on the reverse strand, counting down.
GCGGGAGGCTGCGGGTTCGATTCCCACGTGGACCCGCGCGACATAAGTATACGGGGCGGGAGGCTGCGGGTTCGATTCCCACGTGGACCCGCGCGACATAATTATTCGGGGCGGGAGGGTGCGGGTTCGATTCCCACGTGGACCCGCGCGACATAAGTATTCGGGGCGGGAGGGTGCGGGTTCGATTCCCACGTGGACACGCGCGACATAAGTATACGGGGCGGGAGGGTGCGGGTTCGATTCCCACGTGGACACGCGCGACATAAGTATACGGGGCGGGAGGCTGCGGGTTCGATTCCCACGTGGATCCACGCTAAATAATTTTTCGGGGCGGGAGGGTGCGGGTTCGATTCCCACGTGGACACGCGCGACATAAGTATACGGGGCGGGAGGCTGCGGGTTCGATTCCCACGTGGACCCGCGCGACATAAGTATACGGGGCGGGAGGCTGCGGGTTCGATTCCCACGTGGACCTGCGCTAAATAATTTTTCGGGGCGGGAGGGTGCGGGTTCGATTCCCACGTGGACCCGCGCGACATACGTATACGGGGCGGGAGGGTGCGGGTTCGATTCCCACGTGGACACTTGCGACATAAGTATACGGGGCAGGAGGCTGCGGGTTCGATTCCCACGTGGATCCACGCTAAATAAGTTTTCGGGGCGGGAGGGTGCGGGTTCGATTCCCACGTGGACCCGCGCGACATAAGTATTCGGGGCGGGAGGGTGCGGGATCGATTCCCACGTGGACCCGCGGAACATACGTATACGGGGCGGGAGGGTGCGGGTTCGATTCCCACGTGGACCCGCGCGACATAAGTATACGGGGCGGGAGGGTGCGGGTTCGATTCCCACGTGGACCCGCGCGACATAAGTATACGGGGCGGGAGGGTGCGGGTTCGATTCCCACGTGGACACGCGCGACATAAGTATACGGGGCGGGAGGGTGCGGGTTCGATTCCCACGTGGACCCGCGCGACATAAGTATACGGGGCGGGAGGCTGCGGGTTCGATTCCCACGTGGATCCACGCTAAATAATTTTTCGGGGCGGGAGGGTGCGGGTTCGATTCCCACGTGGACCCGCGCGACATAAGTATACGGGGCGGGAGGGTGCGGGTTCGATTCCCACGTGGACACGCGCGACATAAGTATACGGGGCGGGAGGCTGCGGGTTCGATTCCCACGTGGACCCGCGCGACATAAGTATACGGGGCGGGAGGGTGCGGGTTCGATTCCCACGTGGACCCGCGCTAAATAATTTTTCGGGGCGGGAGGTGCGGTTCGATTCCCACGTGGACCGCGCGACATAAGTATACGGGGCGGGAGGCTGCGGGTTCGATTCCCACGTGGACCCGCGCTAAATAATTTTTCGGGGCGGGAGGGTGCGGGTTCGATTCCCACGTGGACCCGCGCGACATAAGTATACGGGGCGGGAGGGTGCGGGTTCGATTCCCACGTGGACCCGCGCGACATAAGTATACGGGGCGGGAGGGTGCGGGTTCGATTCCCACGTGGATCCACGCTAAATAATTTTTCGGGGCGGGAGGGTGCGGGTTCGATTCCCACGTGGACCCGCGCGACATAAGTATACGGGGCGGGAGGGTGCGGGTTCGATTCCCACGTGGACCCGCGCGACATAAGTATACGGGGCGGGAGGCTGCGGGTTCGATTCCCACGTGGACCCGCGCGACATAAGTATACGGGGCGGGAGGGTGCGGGTTCGATTCCCACGTGGACCCGCGCGACATAAGTATACGGGGCGGGAGGGTGCGGGTTCGATTCCCACGTGGACCCGCGCGACATAAGTATACGGGGCGGGAGGGTGCGGGTTCGATTCCCACGTGGATCCACGCTAAATAATTTTTCGGGGCGGGAGGGTGCGGGTTCGATTCCCACGTGGACCCGCGCGACATAAGTATACGGGCGGGAGGGTGCGGGTTCGATTCCCACGTGGACCCGCGCGACATAAGTATACGGGGCGGGAGGCTGCGGGTTCGATTCCCACGTGGACCCGCGCGAAATAATTATTCGGGGCGGGAGGGTGCGGGTTCGATTCCCACGTGGACCCGCGCGACATAAGTTATACGGGGCGGGAGGGTGCGGGTTCGATTCCCACGTGGACCCGCGCGAAATAATTTTTCGGGGCGGAGGGTGCGGGTTCGATTCCCACGTGGACCCGCGCGACATAAGTATACGGGGCGGGAGGCTGCGGGTTCGATTCCCACGTGGATCCACGCTAAATAATTTTTCGGGGCGGGAGGGTGCGGGTTCGATTCCCACGTGGACCCGCGCGACATAAGTATACGGGGCGGGAGGCTGCGGGTTCGATTCCCACGTGGACCCGCGCGACATAAGTATTCGGGGCGGGAGGGTGCGGGTTCGATTCCCACGTGGACCTGCGCGAAATAAGTTTTCGGGGCGGGAGGGTGCGGGTTCGATTCCCACGTGGACCCGCGCGACATAAGTATACGGGGCGGGAGGGTGCGGGTTCGATTCCCACGTGGACACGCGCGACATAAGTATACGGGGCGGGAGGCTGCGGGTTCGATTCCCACGTGGATCCACGCTAAATAATTTTTCGGGGCGGGAGGGTGCGGGTTCGATTCCCACGTGGACCCGCGCTAAATAATTTTTCGGGGCGGGAGGGTGCGGGTTCGATTCCCACGTGGACCCGCGCGACATAAGTATACGGGGCGGGAGGGTGCGGGTTCGATTCCCACGTGGACACGCGCGACATAAGTATACGGGGCGGGAGGCTGCGGGTTCGATTCCCACGTGGATCCACGCTAAATAATTTTTCGGGGCGGGAGGGTGCGGGTTCGATTCCCACGTGGACCCGCGCGACATAAGTATACGGGGCGGGAGGCTGCGGGTTCGATTCCCACGTGGACACGCGCGACATAAGTATACGGGGCGGGAGGCTGCGGGTTCGATTCCCACGTGGATCCACGCTAAATAATTTTTCGGGGCGGGAGGGTGCGGGTTCGATTCCCACGTGGACCCGCGCGACATAAGTATACGGGGCGGGAGGGTGCGGGTTCGATTCCCACGTGGACCCGCGCGACATAAGTATACGGGGCGGGAGGCTGCGGGTTCGATTCCCACGTGGACCACGCGCGACATAAGTATACGGGGCGGGAGGGTGCGGGTTCGATTCCCACGTGGACCCGCGCGACATAAGTTTTCGGGGCGGGAGGGTGCGGGTTCGATTCCCACGTGGACACGCGCGACATAAGTATACGGGGCGGGAGGCTGCGGGTTCGATTCCCACGTGGATCCACGCTAAATAATTTTTCGGGGCGGGAGGGTGCGGGTTCGATTCCCACGTGGACCCGCGCTAAATAATTTTTCGGGGCGGGAGGGTGCGGGTTCGATTCCCACGTGGACCCGCGCGACATAAGTATACGGGGCGGGAGGGTGCGGGTTCGATTCCCACGTGGACCCGCGCGACATAAGTATACGGGGCGGGAGGCTGCGGGTTCGATTCCCACGTGGATCCACGCTAAATAATTTTTCGGGGCGGGAGGGTGCGGGTTCGATTCCCACGTGGACCCGCGCTAAATAATTTTTCGGGGCGGGAGGGTGCGGGTTCGATTCCCACGTGGACCCGCGCGACATAAGTATACGGGGCGGGAGGGTGCGGGTTCGATTCCCACGTGGACCCGCGCGACATAAGTATACGGGGCGGGAGGCTGCGGGTTCGATTCCCACGTGGACACGCGCGACATAAGTATACGGGGCGGGAGGCTGCGGGTTCGATTCCCACGTGGATCCACGCTAAATAATTTTTCGGGGCGGGAGGGTGCGGGTTCGATTCCCACGTGGACCCGCGCGACATAAGTATACGGGGCGGGAGGGTGCGGGTTCGATTCCCACGTGGACCCGCGCTAAATAATTTTTCGGGGCGGGAGGGTGCGGTTCGATTCCCACGTGGACACGCGCGACATAAGTATACGGGGCGGGAGGGTGCGGGTTCGATTCCCACGTGGATCCACGCTAAATAATTTTTCGGGGCGGGAGGGTGCGGGTTCGATTCCCACGTGGACCCGCGCGACATAAGTATACGGGGCGGGAGGCTGCGGGTTCGATTCCCACGTGGACACGCGCGACATAAGTATACGGGGCGGGAGGGTGCGGGTTCGATTCCCACGTGGACCCGCGCTAAATAATTTTTCGGGGCGGGAGGGTGCGGGTTCGATTCCCACGTGGACCCGCGCGACATAAGTATACGGGGCGGGAGGGTGCGGGTTCGATTCCCACGTGGACCCGCGCGACATAAGTATACGGGGCGGGAGGGTGCGGGTTCGATTCCCACGTGGACCCGCGCGACATAAGTATACGGGGCGGGAGGGTGCGGGTTCGATTCCCACGTGGACACGCGCGACATAAGTATACGGGGCGGGAGGCTGCGGGTTCGATTCCCACGTGGATCCACGCTAAATAATTTTTCGGGGCGGGAGGGTGCGGGTTCGATTCCCACGTGGACCCGCGCGACATAAGTATACGGGGCGGGAGGCTGCGGGTTCGATTCCCACGTGGATCCACGCTAAATAATTTTTCGGGGCGGGAGGGTGCGGGTTCGATTCCCACGTGGACCCGCGCGACATAAGTATACGGGGCGGGAGGGTGCGGGTTCGATTCCCACGTGGACCCGCGCGACATAAGTATACGGGGCGGGAGGCTGCGGGTTCGATTCCCACGTGGATCCGCGCTAAATAATTTTTCGGGGCGGGAGGGTGCGGGTTCGATTCCCACGTGGACCCGCGCGACATAAGTATACGGGGCGGGAGGGTGCGGGTTCGATTCCCACGTGGACACGCGCGACATAAGTTTACGGGGCGGGAGGCTGCGGGTTCGATTCCCACGTGGACCACGCGCGACATAAGTTTACGGGGCGGGAGGCTGCGGGTTCGATTCCCACGTGGATCCACGCTAAATAATTTTTCGGGGCGGGAGGGTGCGGGTTCGATTCCCACGTGGACCCGCGCTAAATAATTTTTCGGGGCGGGAGGGTGCGGGTTCGATTCCCACGTGGACCCGCGCTAAATAATTTTTCGGGGCGGGAGGGTGCGGGTTCGATTCCCACGTGGACCCGCGCGACATAAGTATACGGGGCGGGAGGGTGCGGGTTCGATTCCCACGTGGACCCGCGCGACATAAGTATACGGGGCGGGAGGGTGCGGGTTCGATTCCCACGTGGATCCGCGCTAAATAATTTTTCGGGGCGGGAGGGTGCGGGTTCGATTCCCACGTGGACCCGCGCGACATACGTATACGGGGCGGGAGGGTGCGGGTTCGATTCCCACGTGGACCCGCGCGACATAAGTATACGGGGCGGGAGGCTGCGGGTTCGATTCCCACGTGGATCCACGCTAAATAATTTTTCGGGGCGGGAGGGTGCGGGTTCGATTCCCACGTGGACCCGCGCGACATAAGTATTCGGGGCGGGAGGGTGCGGGTTCGATTCCCACGTGGATCCACGCTAAATAATTTTTCGGGGCGGGAGGGTGCGGGTTCGATTCCCACGTGGACCCGCGCGACATAAGTATACGGGGCGGGAGGGTGCGGGTTCGATTCCCACGTGGATCCACGCGAAATAAGTTTTCGGGGCGGGAGGGTGCGGGTTCGATTCCCACGTGGACCCGCGCGACATAAGTATACGGGGCGGGAGGCTGCGGGTTCGATTCCCACGTGGATCCACGCTAAATAATTTTTCGGGGCGGGAGGGTGCGGGTTCGATTCCCACGTGGACCCGCGCTAAATAATTTTTCGGGGCGGGAGGGTGCGGGTTCGATTCCCACGTGGACCCGCGCGACATAAGTATACGGGGCGGGAGGCTGCGGGTTCGATTCCACGTGGACCCGCGCGACATAAGTATACGGGGCGGGAGGCTGCGGGTTCGATTCCCACGTGGATCCACGCTAAATAATTTTTCGGGGCGGGAGGGTGCGGGTTCGATTCCCACGTGGACCCGAGCGAAATAAGTTTTCGGGGCGGGAGGGTGCGGGTTCGATTCCCACGTGGACCCGCGCGACATAAGTATACGGGGCGGGAGGCTGCGGGTTCGATTCCCACGTGGACCCGCGCTAAATAATTTTTCGGGGCGGGAGGGTGCGGGTTCGATTCCCACGTGGACCCGCGCGACATAAGTATACGGGGCGGGAGGGTGCGGGTTCGATTCCCACGTGGATCCACGCTAAATAATTTTTCGGGGCGGGAGGGTGCGGGTTCGATTCCCACGTGGACCCGCGCGACATAAGTATACGGGGCGGGAGGGTGCGGGTTCGATTCCCACGTGGACCCGCGCGACATAAGTATACGGGGCGGGAGGGTGCGGGTTCGATTCCCACGTGGATCCACGCAAAATAATTTTTCGGGGCGGGAGGGTGCGGGTTCGATTCCCACGTGGACCCGCGCGACATAAGTATACGGGGCGGGAGGGTGCGGGTTCGATTCCCACGTGGATCCACGCTAAATAATTTTTCGGGGCGGGAGGGTGCGGGTTCGATTCCCACGTGGACCCGAGCTAAATAATTTTTCGGGGCGGGAGGGTGCGGGTTCGATTCCCACGTGGACCCGCGCGACATAAGTATACGGGGCGGGAGGGTGCGGGTTCGATTCCCACGTGGACACGCGCGACATAAGTATACGGGGCGGGAGGGTGCGGGTTCGATTCCCACGTGGATCCGCGCTAAATAATTTTTCGGGGCGGGAGGGTGCGGGTTCGATTCCCACGTGGACCCGCGCGACATAAGTATACGGGGCGGGAGGGTGCGGGTTCGATTCCCACGTGGACCCGCGCGACATAAGTATACGGGGCGGGAGGCTGCGGGTTCGATTCCCACGTGGATCCACGCTAAATAATTTTTCGGGGCGGGAGGGTGCGGGTTCGATTCCCACGTGGACCCGCGCGACATAAGTATACGGGGCGGGAGGGTGCGGGTTCGATTCCCACGTGGATCCACGCTAAATAATTTTTCGGGGCGGGAGGGTGCGGGTTCGATTCCCACGTGGACCCGCGCGACATAAGTATACGGGGCGGGAGGGTGCGGGTTCGATTCCCACGTGGATCCACGCAAAATAATTTTTCGGGGCGGGAGGGTGCGGGTTCGATTCCCACGTGGACCCGCGCTAAATAATTTTTCGGGGCGGGAGGGTGCGGGTTCGATTCCCACGTGGACCCGCGCGACATAAGTATACGGGGCGGGAGGCTGCGGGTTCGATTCCCACGTGGACACGCGCGACATAAGTATACGGGGCGGGAGGCTGCGGGTTCGATTCCCACGTGGATCCACGCTAAATAATTTTTCGGGGCGGGAGGGTGCGGGTTCGATTCCCACGTGGACCCGCGCTAAATAATTTTTCGGGGCGGGAGGGTGCGGGTTCGATTCCCACGTGGACCCGCGCTAAATAATTTTTCGGGGCGGGAGGGTGCGGGTTCGATTCCCACGTGGACCCGCGCGACATAAGTATACGGGGCGGGAGGGTGCGGGTTCGATTCCCACGTGGACCCGCGCGACATAAGTATACGGGGCGGGAGGCTGCGGGTTCGATTCCCACGTGGATCCACGCTAAATAATTTTTCGGGGCGGGAGGGTGCGGGTTCGATTCCCACGTGGACCCGCGCGACATAAGTATACGGGGCGGGAGGGTGCGGGTTCGATTCCCACGTGGACACGCGCGACATAAGTATACGGGGCGGGAGGCTGCGGGTTCGATTCCCACGTGGATCCACGCTAAATAATTTTTCGGGGCGGGAGGGTGCGGGTTCGATTCCCACGTGGATCCACGCTAAATAATTTTTCGGGGCGGGAGGGTGCGGGTTCGATTCCCACGTGGACCCGCGCGACATAAGTATACGGGGCGGGAGGGTGCGGGTTCGATTCCCACGTGGACCCGCGCGACATAAGTATACGGGGCGGGAGGCTGCGGGTTCGATTCCCACGTGGATCCACGCTAAATAATTTTTCGGGGCGGGAGGGTGCGGGTTCGATTCCCACGTGGACCCGCGCGACATAAGTATACGGGGCGGGAGGGTGCGGGTTCGATTCCCACGTGGACCCGCGCTAAATAATTTTTCGGGGCGGGAGGGTGCGGGTTCGATTCCCACGTGGACCCGCGCGACATAAGTATACGGGGCGGGAGGGTGCGGGTTCGATTCCCACGTGGACCCGCGCGACATAAGTATACGGGGCGGGAGGCTGCGGGTTCGATTCCCACGTGGACCCGCGCGACATAAGTATACGGGGCGGGAGGGTGCGGGTTCGATTCCCACGTGGACACGCGCGACATAAGTATACGGGGCGGGAGGCTGCGGGTTCGATTCCCAGGTGGACACGCGCGACATAAGTATACGGGGCGGGAGGCTGCGGGTTCGATTCCCACGTGGATCCACGCTAAATAATTTTTCGGGGCGGGAGGGTGCGGGTTCGATTCCCACGTGGACCCGCGCTAAATAATTTTTCGGGGCGGGAGGGTGCGGGTTCGATTCCCACGTGGACACGCGCGACATAAGTATACGGGGCGGGAGGCTGCGGGTTCGATTCCCACGTGGACCCACGCTAAATAATTTTTCGGGGCGGGAGGGTGCGGGTTCGATTCCCACGTGGACCCGCGCGACATAAGTATACGGGGCGGGAGGGTGCGGGTTCGATTCCCACGTGGACCCGCGCGACATAAGTATACGGGGCGGGAGGTGCGGGTTCGATTCCCACGTGGATCCACGCTAAATAATTTTTCGGGGCGGGAGGGTGCGGGTTCGATTCCCACGTGGACCCGCGCTAAATAATTTTTCGGGGCGGGAGGGTGCGGGTTCGATTCCCACGTGGATCCACGCTAAATAATTTTTCGGGGCGGGAGGGTGCGGGTTCGATTCCCACGTGGACCCGCGCGACATAAGTATACGGGGCGGGAGGGTGCGGGTTCGATTCCCACGTGGATCCACGCTAAATAATTTTTCGGGGCGGGAGGGTGCGGGTTCGATTCCCACGTGGACCCGCGCGACATAAGTATACGGGGCGGGAGGGTGCGGGTTCGATTCCCACGTGGACCCGCGCGACATAAGTATACGGGGCGGGAGGGTGCGGGTTCGATTCCCACGTGGACCCGAGCTAAATAATTTTTCGGGGCGGGAGGGTGCGGGTTCGATTCCCACGTGGACCCGCGCGACATAAGTATACGGGGCGGGAGGGTGCGGGTTCGATTCCCACGTGGACACGCGCGACATAAGTATACGGGGCGGGAGGGTGCGGGTTCGATTCCCACGTGGATCCACGCTAAATAATTTTTCGGGGCGGGAGGGTGCGGGTTCGATTCCCACGTGGACCCGCGCGACATAAGTATACGGGGCGGGAGGGTGCGGGTTCGATTCCCACGTGGACCCGCGCGACATAAGTATACGGGGCGGGAGGCTGCGGGTTCGATTCCCACGTGGATCCACGCTAAATAATTTTTCGGGGCGGGAGGGTGCGGGTTCGATTCCCACGTGGACCCGAGCTAAATAATTTTTCGGGGCGGGAGGGTGCGGGTTCGATTCCCACGTGGACCCGCGCGACATAAGTATACGGGGCGGGAGGGTGCGGGTTCGATTCCCACGTGGACCGCGCTAAATAATTTTTCGGGGCGGGAGGGTGCGGGTTCGATTCCCACGTGGACCCGCGCTAAATAATTTTTCGGGGCGGGAGGGTGCGGGTTCGATTCCCACGTGGACACGCGCGACATAAGTATACGGGGCGGGAGGCTGCGGGTTCGATTCCCACGTGGACCCGCGCGACATAAGTATACGGGGCGGGAGGCTGCGGGTTCGATTCCCACGTGGATCCACGCTAAATAATTTTTCGGGGCGGGAGGGTGCGGGTTCGATTCCCACGTGGACCCGCGCTAAATAATTTTTCGGGGCGGGAGGGTGCGGGTTCGATTCCCACGTGGACCCGCGCTAAATAATTTTTCGGGGCGGGAGGGTGCGGGTTCGATTCCCACGTGGACCCGCGCGACATAAGTATACGGGGCGGGAGGGTGCGGGTTCGATTCCCACGTGGACCCGCGCGACATAAGTATACGGGGCGGGAGGGTGCGGGTTCGATTCCCACGTGGACCCGCGCGACATAAGTATACGGGGCGGGAGGCTGCGGGTTCGATTCCCACGTGGACCCGCGCTAAATAAGTTTTCGGGGCGGGAGGGTGCGGGTTCGATTCCCACGTGGATCCGCGCTAAATAATTTTTCGGGGCGGGAGGGTGCGGGTTCGATTCCCACGTGGACCCGCGCGACATAAGTATACGGGGCGGGAGGGTGCGGGTTCGATTCCCACGTGGATCCACGCTAAATAATTTTTCGGGGCGGGAGGGTGCGGGTTCGATTCCCACGTGGACCCGCGCGACATAAGTATACGGGGCGGGAGGGTGCGGGTTCGATTCCCAGGTGGACACGCGCGACATAAGTATACGGGGCAGGAGGCTGCGGGTTCGATTCCCACGTGGATCCACGCTAAATAATTTTTCGGGGCGGGAGGGTGCGGGTTCGATTCCCACGTGGACCCGAGCTAAATAATTTTTCGGGGCGGGAGGGTGCGGGTTCGATTCCCACGTGGACCCGCGCGACATAAGTATACGGGGCGGGAGGGTGCGGGTTCGATTCCCACGTGGACCCGCGCGACATAAGTATACGGGGCGGGAGGGTGCGGGTTCGATTCCCACGTGGACCCGCGCGACATAAGTATACGGGGCGGGAGGGTGCGGGTTCGATTCCCACGTGGACACGCGCGACATAAGTATACGGGGCGGGAGGGTGCGGGTTCGATTCCCACGTGGACACGCGCGACATAAGTATACGGGGCGGGAGGGTGCGGGTTCGATTCCCACGTGGATCCACGCTAAATAATTTTTCGGGGCGGGAGGGTGCGGGTTCGATTCCCACGTGGATCCACGCTAAATAATTTTTCGGGTCGGGAGGGTGCGGGTTCGATTCCCACGTGGACCCGCGCGACATACGTATACGGGGCGGGAGGGTGCGGGTTCGATTCCCGCGTGGACACGCGCGACATAAGTATACGGGGCGGGAGGCTGCGGGTTCGATTCCCACGTGGATCCACGCTAAATAATTTTTCGGGGCGGGAGGGTGCGGGTTCGATTCCCACGTGGACCCGCGCTAAATAATTTTTCGGGGCGGGAGGGTGCGGGTTCGATTCCCACGTGGACCCGCGCGACATAAGTATACGGGGCGGGAGGCTGCGGGTTCGATTCCCACGTGGACACGCGCGACATAAGTATACGGGGCGGGAGGCTGCGGGTTCGATTCCCACGTGGACCCGCGCTAAATAATTTTTCGGGGCGGGAGGGTGCGGGTTCGATTCCCACGTGGACCCGCGCTAAATAAGTTTTCGGGGCGGGAGGTGCGGGTTCGATTCCCACGTGGACCCGCGCGACATAAGTATACGGGGCGGGAGGGTGCGGGTTCGATTCCCACGTGGACCCGCGCTAAATAATTATTCGGGGCGGGAGGGTGCGGGTTCGATTCCCACGTGGACCCGCGCGACATAAGTATACGGGGCGGGAGGGTGCGGGTTCGATTCCCACGTGGACCCGCGCGACATAAGTATACGGGGCGGGAGGCTGCGGGTTCGATTCCCACGTGGACACGCGCGACATAAGTATACGGGGCGGGAGGCTGCGGGTTCGATTCCCACGTGGACCCGCGCTAAATAATTTTTCGGGGCGGGAGGGTGCGGGTTCGATTCCCACGTGGACCCGCGCTAAATAATTTTTCGGGGCGGGAGGGTGCGGGTTCGATTCCCACGTGGACCCGCGCGACATAAGTATACGGGGCGGGAGGGTGCGGGTTCGATTCCCACGTGGACACGCGCGACATAAGTATACGGGGCGGGAGGCTGCGGGTTCGATTCCCACGTGGACCCGCGCGACATAAGTTTACGGGGCGGAGGGTGCGGGTTCGATTCCCACGTGGACCCGCGCTAAATAATTTTTCGGGGCGGGAGGGTGCGGGTTCGATTCCCACGTGGACACGCGCGACATAAGTATACGGGGCGGGAGGCTGCGGGTTCGATTCCCACGTGGACACGCGCGACATAAGTATACGGGGCGGGAGGCTGCGGGTTCGATTCCCACGTGGATCCACGCTAAATAATTTTTCGGGGCGGGAGGGTGCGGGTTCGATTCCCACGTGGACCCGCGCGACATAAGTATACGGGGCGGGAGGGTGTGGGTTCGATTCCCACGTGGATCCACGCGCGACATAAGTATACGGGGCGGGAGGGTGCGGGTTCGATTCCCACGTGGACCCGCGCGACATAAGTATACGGGGCGGGAGGGTGCGGGTTCGATTCCCACGTGGACACGCGCGACATAAGTATACGGGGCGGGAGGCTGCGGGTTCGATTCCCAGGTGGACACGCGCGACATAAGTATACGGGGCGGGAGGCTGCGGGTTCGATTCCCACGTGGACCCGCGCTAAATAATTTTTCGGGGCGGGAGGGTGCGGGTTCGATTCCCACGTGGACCCGCGCGACATAAGTATACGGGGCGGGAGGGTGCGGGTTCGATTCCCACGTGGACACGCGCGACATAAGTATACGGGGCGGGAGGGTGCGGGTTCGATTCCCACGTGGACGCCACACAATGAGGACGCCACACATGCGCCTTGCCTCCACAGATAGTACAATACAGAATGTATTGAAGGAAAGAATTTACAGCACAGAGAAGGAAATTACACCCAGGGCAAAGGCGGGAATCGAACCGCGCCTTTTGAGATTACAAAACTGACGGGCAGACCCACTGCGCCGTTAAGGCCCCAAGTAGGGTATGATATGCAAATGATTAGAATTTAGACTCGTAGCAAATGCGTACGCTGAGCAGCGCCTCTGAACCCGGATTTATCAAATAAATAGACGGCTGCAGCAAAGCCGTGTATGGTTGGTTGGTTGTAATTGATGTTTACTGCGCAGAGCCTTAGTAGGCTATACTGCGCCAAACGATGGTTTAATTTAAAAATGAAGAGATTTTAGAGCTAAAGTCATCTAAAATACAATGGATAGAAAACTTCTAAATTTTATATAGCATATTTAGAACGAAAACACATAAACATTTTAACAATTTCAAATGATAAGATAAGAGCAAGGAACTGTCAAGTGATTTTGACAAAAGTCCAGAAATGGTATAAGAAACAATGACATCCTATGGAACTGTTTGTTTTAAACATTTTTTTAACAAATGTTTAAAACACATATAATAAACAAGAAACAAGAGACATATAAATGGTACAGAGGACGAAAACCAAAGGGATGACAGAGACAAAAACACACTAAATTAGAGATAAAAACCAATCTCCACGTAAAAGGGTAATAAATTATGGATGGGGTGATAGCCCCAAGTAATTCCGTTCAAAGATGGATAAAATTATTTCAATGTTTAAAACTGTATGCTTTTAAAAATTCGGGGAGTTGACATAAAAGTATGCAACACTGTCCTTTCTGAGTAACATTTACAATATTAATACATATCGGTGTTAGGTTCGCGGCAAAGAAGATATTTGTGTGTAAGTTCTCGTGTGACCTATGCGAAGGACGGGATATTATTACTTAGGTCCCTTCTTTTAGTCCTTTAAGGAGGTTAAAACCTTTTGTTCAGTGGCTGGATGGAGATGCAATTTTGTTAGAGCGTTTCTCCATCCCAGTCACGTTGCCCAAGGTTGTATATACTGCCACGTAATGGAATGTTCCTTATATCTTTCATAATGGGACAAGATCTTCGCAGCGGGGCGTGTGCGGGGATTAGGATAAGACAGGTGATATGGCGGACAATAAGAGTGGAATGCGTAGACTGCGTCGAAGTTTCACTTCACCTTGAAATTTTCTCATTGCTACTGTTCTTGCTTTGGAAGAAGAGTCGCTTTTTTTCTAATTAACAATATATTCTGTTCAACTGAAAGTTCTTACGAAATAAATAATTTAAATGAAAAACATTTAGTTAGTAATTCTATGAACAACTTAGGTTGATTTAAAATAAAGCTAGTAACATGTGGCTTTCTTTAAATATTTCCAGTACTAACCAAAAAAAAAGGCATTTTGTAACACCTACCAAACTAGGATTTTTTTTAAAGTCATATTTTATTTAATACAGTTATAGGTACAAAGTTTCAGTTTTTGTTAAATTGATTTATATGTTCAGAAAACTTGACTCATTTCGTACATATTGATCGAGATTTAACATAGTAGTCCAGGATTATAAAATACGTAATGAAAAGTAAATTGAAGATGAATTTTATTTATTTCTTATCAATCAAAATACGAGCATTTCCTTGTAGATCCATTTTCAAAGCAAAATATAAAGTTTCGATTTTATTTGTTAATTATAAGAAAAAGTTCTTTTTTTTTTAATTTTTTATTTTAGAAATAAACAGTTCTCAATTTAAACGTATTGAATACTTGATTTAAAATATAGATACTAAATCGCGTAAACAAGGAAGAATGCTTGTACATGACTCTAACAAATTTAAATTAACTTCAACAACTTTGAATTAAAAATGTTCAGATATCTGTTACAATATTAAGGTATAATGCAACTAGCAGCTAATTTCTAGTTAAATTATTATGAGATTAATATTTGATAGTATCAGTTGATTTCATTGTAAACACATCTCAACTGTAGAACATGCTTTCCATATTCCAAATAATGCTTCAAATTACTTATTTACAATATAAAAAAAATTAAATGTCTACTTTTCCTACTACCAGTACAAAGCAAAAATAAATACTTTAATTAGTAAAATTAATTTATAAATAGAATAGTAAGCTAAAAATGATGAGTAACACTGATGATATTAAAACATACGGAGTATAGTTAAATATTATATGCATTCAATGCTAAAACATCAACAGCTGCACTAGCCGAAGATTCGTCCATCAGTTAGCCGAAGCTTCGCTATTCGGCGCGACGGTCAAACTGTGCTTCGCGCCATCTCTAATTATAAATAATGGTTTTTAATTTATATTAAAGATATAATATAGTTTAAAACTAGTTTTCAACTACTTGTTATGAAGATTTGAACTGAGTTAG
This sequence comes from Uloborus plumipes, assembly GCA_038373865.1. Lineage (NCBI taxonomy): Eukaryota > Metazoa > Arthropoda > Arachnida > Araneae > Uloboridae > Uloborus > Uloborus plumipes. The sequence continues at coordinate 3,673 of JAXGGA010017461.1, read as the reverse complement.
AGCATCAGTGTTATTGATTAAGCGAAAACTGATGTTTATACATAAACAAGCAAGCTGGATAGTGTCTGAACAAACTGCTTGTATTTCAGCATTTCCCTTGGGACTTCTCAGAAAACCCAAGCTCAAAAATGTTTATGAATTTGATTGTCATGTTTAAATCTATTTTTTCTTTTATTATTATTCCTTTTCTTTTATTTTCCTCTCCTAATTCTGTCTTCGATATTTTATTTGTAAGAAAGAGTGTTAAATTCTCAACAACCTAAAAAGTAAATTTCAAACTTGAAAAATAATGTTTTGCACTCCTAATTTTAGAGAAAACTATTCGGGAATTTGCTCCACGTGAAAACGGCAGAGATGGGTTACACACGGAAAGAACTCCTGTCACTACTTGATGGGAAGATAAAAAGGGAAGGGAGTGACTTGCAGGATTAGCAACTCAGCAGTGCACTAAGAGAGGACAAAGGGACTGGGGGAAAGCATAGAACAAGATATTCGGCCATGGGGCTGGGACCCTAGGTGCATTCAATATGGCTGCCCTCGGGGCAGAAAGGGTTAATGTTGATATCAATTACCATCTCCGGTGTTATGTCTGCCATTTGGGTAAAAGCTGTCCAATCAGCTTTATCAAAACGCAGTCGGGCTTGCTGCTGCTGATAGCTACAGCGTCCAGTGAAGGTGATCTTAATTGAAAAGTGCCCACTAGTATAAAAGTCACCTAAAACCTGAAAATCCCAAAGTGGCAGAAGAGAAGGTGAACATATTGCTAGGTCAATCGCATGGTAAGTCTGCGTAGGAAGATGGAAATATGTATTGTCACCGTTGTTAAGAACGCAGAGATCGTTGTCATTAATTAAGTCTTCTATTAGTAGACCCCTACTATTGGAGTCTGGGCTCCCCCAAAGAGGGTTATGGCCATTGAAATCCCCAAGATGAGAAATGGGGGTGGGAGTTGATCTATTAGTGTCTGCAATTCCACACTTCTCAAATCATAAGAAGGTGGAATATACACAGAACAAACTGTGAACAGCGAGTGAAGGTGAACACGCGCAGCTACTGCTTGGAGGGACGTGTTGATATCGAGCTGGCTAGATGCATAATCGTTAGAGATTAGCAATGCCACTCCTCCACAACGACGGTCACCTGACAAGCAGTCCTTGCGGTATATATCGAAACCTTTCAAACTCTGTCTATCAACAGTGACAGGAATGTTTCTTGCAGACAGAATATGGCCGGTTGGTGAGTTTCAACAAGATCTTTGACGTCCGTGACATTACGTGAGTAACTTTGACAATTCCAAGAAAGAATGCTAAGGCCATGATGGAAAAAGAAGAGAAAAAAGGCCAAAAGAAAGAGAAGCAGCTCATTTAGTGGGGACGTCCGTCCATCCTTCATCTTCGGATGGCGGAAGTTCTTCGAATTCAACATCATCAATCTCCCATGAGAGGGGACAAGCTCCTCGTGAAGAGATTTCGTCAGTTTATTTTTCTTGCCAGAATACAAGAAGTCCTCTTTTTTTAAATTGAAAAAATTGAGGGGGCCTTTGTTTAGAGGGAACCCCCATTTTAGCGCGCATTTGAATAATTTTTTTTTTCGCTGCAGTTTGTTTCGTTTTTTCTGACTTGCAGTGTTTGCAGTTTGAGTTTTATCAGTTTTAGTTTCAACGTTTTGTGCTTGTGTGCTTTCATCTATTTTCTTTGAAGGGGCATTAGGGCTATTATTTTGTTTGCTTGGTGACTTGGTTGTGTTGACTGTTTTAGGTTTGGTTGCAATTTCATTTTGGCAAACTGTTTGTGTGTTGGCAGATTTTAACACTTTTTTAACTGAAGCCGCATATGAAAGTCCCACAGTGGGTGTCCGGGATTCAACTATTTTTCGAGCATCGGGGTATGATATCTTTTGAGTAGTTTTAATGAGTTGTATTTCTTTTTCTGAGATCCACTTGGGGCATTTTCTAGAGTATGATGGATGATTTGCATTGCAATTAACACATTTGAAATTTTTTTGACATTCGTTACTATCATGGCCGGGTTCCGCACATCTGGCACAAGTGCTGGTTCCGCGGCACGATACTTTTGAATGCCCAAAACGCTGACATTTAAAGCAGCGAAGTGGGTTGGGGATGTACGGTCTTACCGGGCAAGTTGGTTGGTTTATTTAGATTTATTGGCACAAGAGCCTTATAGGCTATGCTGCGCCAAACGATTTTTTTTTTTAAATAGATTTGCTAAAACTACAAGTAGTAAAACACGATGGACATAAAACTTCTAAAATTATTTACAACATTTATAAGAATGATATTTACAAATTTTAAAATTTTTAACAAGTCAAATGTAAAAACAGTCTAAGAAGTTTCAATTAAAACCGATAATAGAATAAACGAAACAAATACGACACATAAAAACAAGGTCGAGAAAACAAAGAAAACTAAATCATACACAAAAAGCCAATTTCCCTAAGAAACGGGAACAAATTAGGATGAGGTACATCCCCCAACAAATCCATCAAAGTTGGATAAAAACAATTAAAAAACTTTAAACGAGATTGGTTAAAATTTGGGCAGTTACACAAAATGTGCAACACTGTCTGAGTAACGTTGCACGTATTGCACACCGGAGCTGGTTCGCGGAAAAGAAGATACTTATGCGTGAATCTCGTATGGCCGATACGGAGACGGGAAATAACGACTTGTTCCCTTCTCGTAATTCCTATTGATTTGAAGCCTTTTACAGATGACTGGATGGAGTGCAATTTATTATGTGTTTCTCCATCCCAGTGAAGTTGCCAGTCGTTGTTAAGGCATTCCGTAATATACTTTTTGATGTCTTGAAAAGGCACGAGATCTTCTATATTAGAACTTGCTGACTTGGCAGCTGTATCTGCTGCCTCATTTCCAGTGATGCCAACATGACCTGGTACCCAACAAAAAAGGATATTAAAATCGTTTCGTTTCAGATTATTGTATAGGTGAAAAGACTGTATAACAAATGGGTGACTACTGCTGTTGCAGTTAATGAGAGCATCTAAAGCACTCTTTGAATCCGTGTATAAAATCCACTTTTTGTGATATGATTCTGCTATTGTTTCTAAAGATGTGGCTATAGCTTTTATTTCTGATGTGAAAACAGAACATGACTTATTTAACTGTTGTGATATGATTTGACCATTAATTACTGCCGCGGAGCCGACGTGATCATTAGTTTTCGATCCGTCGGTGAAAATTTCATTATGCAATGAATACTGTTGTTTCATTTCGTAGTAGATTTGTTGATAAACTGAGTCAGCTGTGGTTTTCTTTTCAAATTGATCGAAATCGTGAAGGACGGATATGTTGTTTTTATTCCAGGGTTCTATTAGCTTTGGTGTGTTATTTGTACTGAAGTCTGAAATTTGTAAGCTAGGTGAGCGCCTGTCGCATTCGGATACCAAATGTTGGGGTGACCGAAGGACGACGCAGAAATAAATCTGTATTTGATGGATTAAATATATATAAATGCAATGGATGGTTCGTATTCTGTTTGATTTTAAAATAGAAATTAAGGGAAAGCTTGAGTCGTCTACTTATACAGAGGATGGTTCATTGAGCTAATTATTTAGTAGAGGCGAGATTGATAGGTGAGGGTACGGGAAAGGCTCCGTATGTTGAAATGCGTAAGGCGTGGTTATGCCACTGTAT
>JAXGGA010017460.1:0-24293 GCA_038373865.1 Uloborus plumipes | reverse complement strand
GAATAAATCCAAATGCATCCAAGTTCTACAGTATCTTAAAAAAAAACAAGCAATAAATTCTGTGATTCGAGGAGAACAAAGATTTCACCAGCAAAATATGAACATGCTTCTAGCTATGTAGTGCGAAAGCAGTTCTACAGTAAATATGCGCATATGTACAGGTGAATGTGTAATGCGTTTTTTCTTTCGGTGTTGATACTTGTTATTCTTTAGGCACCCATTTATTCATCCCACATTTCTTAAAATGAGTCTGCACATCCAGTGAAGGTAGCAAAATACACAAATTAGTAATACCAGTTGTTCACTATATACTTTTAGAACTAACTAGGGGCAGCATTTTTTTTACTCCCCCATGTAAAAACTAATTTTTGTTTCCCTTTATTTATTTATTTGCCTGTTTTATATTGGACAATTTCTAAGAGTTGCATTGCTTCTAAATAAATTGGTATATGCCACAATTGCAAACACATAAATGTGCTTAGTAATATTTATGTAGATCTAATTATAATTTCCTAATTCTTACAGGAGCTAATTTCTAAAATCAACTGCTTTGGAGAGAGTGATTCTGAATGAAGCACGCAAATATTAAAGAACGCTAGTTATACAAGAAGTATAATCATCAAGACATGATGAAACTGATAATACTGAAAAGAAATGACATCGAGAAAATGTATCTTTATCTTTGAGGGAAAATTACCATCCATCCTAATTTCCGAGAGCTTCTTAGGTTGTAAATTTATGGAGAAAGAGGTATCTTCCCAAGTTTATTCACGAAATGCACGCAGAGGTTTATGAGTAAAATATTCAAATGTTTGCATAATGTATTCAAATAAATTCCTACTGCTTCTACTAACGAAAATGATCTGTTTATACTAAAGTAGCTTTAATGATAAAATGAGTACATGTTGCAGAAATGAAAATTATGCTTTAAACTCAATAAACGTCTATATTTGAAAAGTAAAAATACAAAGATTTTCTAAAGCTTCTTAATTCTGTGTTGAATACATAGAGAACAAAACTATTTCTCTATGTTTTTGTGTTTTACTTTAATTTGATGTTTAGAGATATTTGCCTAAAGCTAAAAATTAATCGCAAAAAAGGATTTTACAATGAGCACAGATATTTAGTTTATGAAAAAGGAATTTATAAAATGCTGGCGATGTTTTATTCAAAGTATTGAATATTATTGAAAGGTGTTTTATTCACAACTTCGGAGACATTAATAACCATCTTAATGTCGGAAAAGCTGAATTGCAAAGTGGATTGAAGTTTATTCAGATGCTTTTGCTGCGCCAACTCAAGACATTGTGGGAAAGTGTTGCTTATCAGTAGCAAAATGTCTTCTGCGGTGCACTTACAACAATTTTAATTAATCTTCTGACTTGAATTTTCAGAAGAAAATCACATTTACTTTTAATTCACTACTTGGAATGGTAAACTGAGGAGAGAAAATGTTGTCTACAAAAATGCCTCTTCGATTTTGCTCAAATATTTTATTTTTGCATATGCTTTGGCTTTCTTTGAAATTTGTTCAAGGAAAGGATGCTCCAGAAACAAACATAATAACAGCCAGTGCTCTTAAAGAACGTGAAGTGATGTACTCAGAATGTGGCGGGGTGTTGCGAAGTCCGAAAGGGATCATTGCAACTCCTAACTTCCCCGAGCCTTACCCAGTACCCATCAACTGCAGGTGGGTCATCGAGGCCCCAACTGATAAAATCATTGCCATATACTTTACTCAGTTTTACATGAGAGAAGGCCTGACTGTTACGGAGTACGCATTCTTTTCAGAAACCTTATACATGGGAAAGAAAGAGTTTGGCATGATTAGTTCTGACAGAGAACCCACTTATCTTGTGAGCAACAAACCTGTTCTTGTTCTTGATTTCCTGGTCAGGGAATCAGGGAATATTCATATGAGGGTTCGCGAGTTCTTGCTGGATGTTTTTGGATTTAATATAACTTATGAAATCGTTGGAAGAAACGAGACGATTAGGAAAGATGCCTGTATCTACCACCATTGCTCATTCACCGGTTCCTGTTTCTCTACTGCTTTCTTCAAAGGATATTTTTGCGAGTGCTTTGCTGACTTTTACGGCTCTGAATGCCAATACAATTCTGGTTGTGAACCAGGAAGTGATACCACCTGCCAAAATGGAGGTACCTGTAGGTGAGTGGTATTCATTTCTGTGTTTGTAATAAGCAACATTTACCAGGTTTTACTTTCGTTACTTATTCTTCACTTTTTTTTTTTTTTTTTGAACTTTTGAGAATATGTTATTCCTCCTACAATTTTTAATATTTCCTTTGAATTTCCTTCTTTCTTTCTTTCTTTCTTTTTTTTTTTTTTTGAGCTGGAAATATAATTCTGAGACGGAGGCAATGACAAATGGTAAAAGTTGCAAACGAAAGTGATGTCATAATCTTACACTATTTTGTAAGCTTTTTGATTTCGCCCCAAAAATGAGGTGTCTCAGGTGACCGCCATATTATAATTGTAAAGCATGCGATCAGAAGGTACGAAATGGCAGAAAAAAGTATCAGTTCATTAATTTTACAGACGTTTATCGATCTGCTTATCGAATATTATGGGGGACATAAGTGTACTCATCACTGCTGCAACCCGGTAACAGGCGTAGAATAATTTCTAGTGGATAAAAGTAAACATTGCACTATTTTTGCATAAAATTTTCCTGCAGTATATTATTATTGGCATACTATTTAAGTGATTTAGATAGCATACTGGAGTTAAATAGTGTGGAAGAGGTATGAAGGTGTTATTTACCCAGGTAGCACACTTCGTTTTTTTAAAGGTTGTAAAATGGTTATTAACGTTGTAACAACCACTTAAAAATGTTTATAAAACGATTAAAGGTTATTTGTGTTACCTGGGTAAGTAGTACTAAACGCACATAAAAATTATTGATGATGTTTAATCAGGAAGAGCGAAAAAAAAAAAAAAAAAAACACAAACAGCGGTAAAGGTTCACATATTTTCAGTGAAAAAATATCGAATTTCGAATATCTTTCGGGGTAAAGACATTAGAAAAAGAAGCTTTAGTCACACTTCTTTACTCCAGACTTGCAACTTTTTTTCTCTGGAAAAAAAAAAAAACATTCACATGAAAAACAACGTTTTACAACACGTGTCTGTACTTTTTAATATATATTTTGAATATTCTACTTGCTATTGATATTTCTTTTATGTATTTATTTTAATATTAAGAGTAGTTAAACATAAGAGTATGTGGTGAAGTGGTTATATTTTGAGAATGGTTATTAGGCCGTTAGTGATACATTGCATTGTAACAGATACAAAGAGGTACAAACCGCTACCCAAGGACTCGACCGCTCTCCCAGCCATTTTGGCCCACGTGCAATTCAGCTATTAAAATTCATGAAGATTTACCTGAAAGATAATATGTTGACTCTGCAAAAAGAGGAATGAAGAAAAGTACCTGGAATAATTCAGGGCGAACACGAGGTAGTTTTACTCACAGATCCTTTATTCTAGGCATTTATGGGTTGTACTGGTTTGCGGTAGGGTAATGGCTATTCCTTTCTGCCTTTTCCTCCAAAATTATTTTCCACCACGTTCGAACAGATTCCGGAACAGTCAGGGTCGTCATAATTACGTTGCAGGATTCTATGGTCTCCAATCCACATATGAAATCTTCGGCGTCATCTTGTAAGTCTCGAGCGGACTTCAGATGTCGTAAAAGGCTAACTTGGAGCGGACTGCATCTGGCATTTCATTCAGAACAAAATGAGGACTCCATCGCACTATACGTTCCCAGAGTCATATCCTTCTTGTAGTTACATTCTTAATAATATTTAGGATGAAAAAAAGGTTACTGGATATTCATGGAAAAAATTTACGAGGCAACATCGTCGGACGGTATAGCTGCACTGAAGAAAAACGTGGTTGCCGCCAGCCAGGAGCGAACCGTGTAGCCATTTTCTGTTCCGTAACTTTGAGTCGCAGATGCTTCTTCTTTACTAAGCGTTGGATGGAGGCGTAGTTCACAGTGAAGTAGGAAAAAGATTGGAGGAAACAAGCAGAACGACGCGAAATATGTCGAACTTCACGACAGAGTAGTTAAACATGCTTATAACCAACTGCCAGGCATAATTCTGTATACCTCAAAGCTAGACTGACATAAGTCACACTATCATTACTTCGCAGGAGAGCCGAAAAAAAAAAAGGAAACCCTGGTTTATATGAAGATCGGGACTTGCACTCTTTTAACACTAGAATAATTATGAAGGATTTACGAAAAAGAAACACGTAAATATGGCTAAATGCAGAATAAGAATCTACATACAGTGCAGTAATAACATGATAAGTACTATTTTTGGATGTACTCTAATCACTCTGTGGCTTACAGATTTTTTTTATAATTTAAAAAATGTATCATAGGTGCAGACGTAATATTCAATAGGTATAAAGCAAACCAACGTTTTCTTGAACAGCCTTAAATATGTAGACGCATAAATATTTGTTAATATATTCAATTATATGAATGATGGAATAAAAAAAATACATTTTCTAAACATATTAAACCACTTAACAGTTAAAGATTCGAGCAAATAGGTGTCCTTTTGTTGCCTACTTTACGTTTAATGGGTTTAAAAAATTCGCGAAAAAAGTCTTAATGTACTGCAGAATTATCGGTAGACAAAAAAAAAGGAAAAAAATACATAAATGCTTATGAATATATATACATATACAGTGACTAATTTTAACATGTTTGAAAAGCAAGGACTATGAAAGCTATTTATTGAGTTCAGAAAGTGTGGATTTTTTTTTTTTTTGTCAGTTCGTCAAGATTTATGTCTAGACCATCTGCGTCACTTTGTTCTGCCCAACCGCCCTCCACCAATAACTTTTGAGTTAACAGTCCGTTTCAAGACAATCAATCACATTGTGTTCTCATCATCATGTGTGTTGAAATATCTCTACCAGGATACCTCCTACCGATATAATAATTTTTGATTTCAGCAATTTATCGTTTGCTCTTCAATAGTCAAAAGAAAAGTATATGACATACGAAGAAACTTGAGGGTTTGTAAAACGTGTGGCCTAATTTTGAAGGAGGTGAGAGAAAAAATTGTCCCATCCGTTTTCAACAAAAGTAAAAAAAAAAAAAAAAAAAAGTAGCATTTGTTTTTCAATCATCTTATAAGAAATCGTTCTAGTCACATGAATTGACACAGTCACAGTTAATTTTAAAGCAACATTTTTAAAAAAATTATTACACATTTTAAATTTTGAATATTTTAGATAAAAACCATTTTAAAGCAAAATGGAATTTTAATCACACCTTGTACTGACGAATTCCTCGAATGCAACATTAAATAGACCTTTTTAAACAACTACTCTACATTTAGATTCGTCAATTACATATATCTCTAGGGATTATTTTTTTCCTTGTATAAAACACTTTATTTTCCCCTCTTATGTGGGAAGTTAAGTATTCTACTCTTAATTAAACTACAGAAGAACTTCCTATTATGCTGTAATTCGTATGCTGCTCCTGAAGTGTAACAGCTAGGATTGTTCTGCTTTACTTATTGCGCTTTCATGAGTTGAATTTCAAAGAAAAATAGCATTAAAAATAATAATAATAAAGAAATATAAAAGCATTTTCGGAAAGCGCAAAAAAAGTTAGATTTACATTGATGTTGTTCTAAAGCGATGCACTTTGGTAAGAGGGCACTAATTTAATAACTCTTAAAAATGAACGGCTTTTTGCCTTTAATTAAACTATAAGACTTTTGTCCAAGAATTCAAAATGTTGCATACATTTTTTTCCCTTATTTGTGAGAGGAAATAATGACATGAAATATGTTAAAATGATTTAATTTTTATTACTGCATGTTTTAAGATTAAATATTAATACTCATCAAGAAACATTGTCATAAACTATTGAAATTTGGATTTGCAAGTGACATGCAAATGATAAAAGTTTATTTTTTCTTTCTCGTGGAAAACAGTTGGATCTTGAATAGAATTAAATACTGATGAAAAATAACTAGCTAAACCTATTAAATCTTCAAAGTCTTCTGGAAAAGTGTCGCGAAATTTTTGTCTTAGCTTACATATATGCGAAATCATGAAAATATAAATTGAACCAAGTAAAGTTATACAACATGACTGTAGTGCCTAAAATGGAGTTCTTATGTATTTCTTTCTACATCCATCCAATTTTTTCGCAACTAGTTGTCTAGTTGTCTTAGTTGCTTTAGTTGTCTAGGCTTTAATGTACTGTGACCTAAAACACTGCTCTGAGCTGCAGTTGTGGACAGTGCAGTTTGTGTTTCTTGTTTTACAGTAACACTTTTTCATAGTGTTACAGGAATATGATTGCATGGTTCTGATACAAAAACAGCACTATTTGAAACATTTGCCCCCAAAAGGTGTAATTGATGACCAGTGTAAATTATTAAGAGTCACAACACACTGCGTTTCATATATCGATGAATAATGTTTATACTACTGTCAATTGCTTTTTGTTGATACTGTTTTAATATAGATCGTTTCACTAAACATAATTCAAGGACTTGGAGGATGAAGGGGCTATGTCATATTTAAAAAAATGAACACTCTGGACAATGGTAAGCAATGGATACAGGAAAAAAAATGGTACATCAAAAGTAGATGTCGTTAGACCAATTTCACACGCACACTAACGACAAAAATAGAAAGCAAAAAAGATGCAACAATTGCAGTAGTAAAAATTTGAACTTTAATTGCTCGCAATTTCTGTTTTGTTATACAGCCCCTTCATTTCCCAAGCATTTCAATTATATTTAAATGGAATCCGTTTAAAACGTTAGACTTTGTAACCAATTTTCTTTTTGTTTCAAACTTTTAATATCTTTCTGTCCTTATTTTTGAGTATAACTTTGCTCCTTATTTTGAGCATTTTTGCAAACGGATGTAAACACCAAGGACGAAAGGTTGTAAAAATATAGGTCGTGTAGATAAGAACGCGAGGAGCACCCTGTTTAATGATACAGTAAAATCTTGAAAACATCAATCTCGAAAATTAAACGTTCAGGTTAGATCGATCTGCTCTCTGTACACATTAAGGTATACATTATTATCTAAAAGAATTATTTGTATTTAAATCTGAAAATTGGAATTTCTCGCTATAGTAAAATTTTGTTTATTACGTACTATAACAAAATAACAATGAACTGTCAATAACATTTGCCTAGTGACAATAAATAGCCTTTTACTGCTACACATAAATGTGAGATATATACATATATGCTTTGGAGAGTTTGATATAAAACACGACTTAAAATCAACATTGACCGGCCATCTTGCCTAGTGGTCAAAGAACTTTCACTCAGACTGGGAGGTTCCGAGTTCAAATCCCTGCTAGGACGGACTAGATGTGCTCTCAGTCTCCTGTCCCCGTCCTTTCTTGATGTGAATGTCTTGTAGTACTGTGACTGGTCGTCTACATTACCCTGCCACATGTGTGTACTGTATGTGGAAGTCGGACTTCAAACCGAATTACGGTACAGTTAGAAAAGTGAAGCATCGCGCTCCAAAATTACTATTCTAGCTGGCACAACACAGCAACAATCAACATTGTTTTACGTCGTTATGTCACTCGAAAATTGTAAAGTTTCTACCGCTAAAACACTTTTCTGTATAATCCAAAGTACGGGAACCCCAATTACATCGGATTTTCGAGACCACTGTTTTACTAACTCTTTATGTGTGTCACTTGACTAATGAAGTAAGAATATGAATTTCTACAATCTCTAAAAGTATTTAATATATAGACTGGCGTAAAAAAATCCCAACACCAAGAAAAAAATACTGTAGGGTAATGAAATTTGGGTAATGCAATTGTCTAGTTAACATGTTTAATTGATTAAATTTACAAGATCACTAGCTAATTTAAGTTCAAGAAAGTGCTGTGCAAATGTGAAACTGTGTTACTTTAATAGCCGGTGTAACCTCCAGAATTTTGAAGACAAGCCTGCAAGCGTACATGCATTGTGTCATACAGGTGCCGAATGTCACTTTGTGGCATGGAGTGCCATGCTTGTTGCATGTTTTGTGTCAATACTAGGACAGTCATTGTTGACTATGTATGGTACTGGAGCTGCCGTCCAATGATATCCCATACGTGATCAATTAGAGACAGATCTGGTGATCTTGCAGGACATGGTAACATGTTAATACTCTGTAGAGCACATTGCGTTACAGCAGCGGTGTGAGGGCGAGCGTTATCCTGTTGGAAAACTCCCCTTGAATGCTACTCATGAAGAGCTATACTATAGGTTGAATTGCCACACTGACGACAAATTTGCAATCATTGTGTTTGGGATAACCAAAAGAGTGCTCTTGCTGTCATAGGAAATTGCTCCCGAGACCATGACTCCAGGTCTAGGTCCCGTGTGTCTAGGCGGCAATGCAGGCGGTCCACTGGCCTCCTCTGACCAACATACGACCATTACTGGCACCTAGGCAGAATCTGTTTTCATTAGAAATTCCAACAGATCTCCACTCAGACCTCCAATGAGCTCTGTCTTGACACCACTGCCGTCGCAAATGGCAATGGTTGTCAGTCAATGGAATACCGGCTACAGACTACCTGGCTCGGAGCTGTCCTTGAAGTAAACGATTTCTTACCGTTCTTTGGGTCACGACGGTACCAAGTGCAGCTCGAATGTCAGCCGCAGATGCAGTACGATTCGCTACAGCCGTACGCAGGATTCGGCGATCTTCTTTTTCAGTCGTGCTACGTGGCAGATCGGAACTCGATGTTCTTGAGGTAGTACTATCCCTTGACCATAGCTTCCAATAATCATGCACGGTGGAAACATTCCCAGCCCCAAATCTTTTAGTCTAGTCAATAAAGGATTTGAAAAAAGACTAAAAAATGCAGTTTTAAAAATTGGCCACACAGGTACAGGAAGGGCTCCTGATGAACATACTAAAAGTCCCCAGTGGTGAGGGGGGAGCTCGCAGCGCCACCTGGTGCTTTATGGGTGATTTTTCACTTTTTGTCTTATATCTCAAAAACTATTGACTTGCGAGAAAAAATGTCGATTAATAAATTAAAGAGCATAAAATTATCTTTAAAACGCTTTTTTAGTCTTTATTATAGCTATAATAGTTGCCGAGATATTGAGCTTCAAAGTTGGTTAATTTTTGAAAAACCAACTATTTTTTCCATCTTTTCTATTTTTGGAGCCGCCTCAGTGATTAATTTGATATGATTCTTTTCTTTTTTCGACCTGAAGTAGTACAGGTCATTAAGGCGATTTGATTTCTTGAAACGGGGAGGCAGGTTGGGGAGGAAGGAGGCGAGGAATGAAGGACGACCAAAATATGTGCTAGTTCACTATTTTTCGCTCAACCATAGTTCAGCAAACGAAGGTCCTAAGTAAGGGTGAAAAAATAATAATATAGTTTTAAAAATTGGCACACAGGTACAGGAAGATCTCCTGATGAACATACTAAAAGTCCCCGGTGGTGAGGGGGAGCTCGCAGCGCCACCTGGTGTTTTATGGGTGATTTTTCAATTTTCGTCTTATATCTCAGAAACTATTGACTTGCGAGAAAAAAAATCAATTAATAAATTAAAGAGCATAAAATTATCTTTAAAACGCTTTTTTAGTTTTTATTATAGCTATAATAGTTGCCGAGATATTGAACTTCAAAGTTTGTTATTTTTTGAGAAAACGACTATTTTTCCCCTCTTTTCTATTTTTGGAGCCGCCACAGTGATTAATTTGATATTATTCTTTTCTTTTTTCGAACTGAAGTAGTACAGGTCATAAAGGTGATTTGATTTCTTGAAACGGGGAAGCAGGTTGGGGAGGAAGGAGGCGAGGAATGAAGGGAAGAAAAAACTATGTGCAAGTGTACTTTTCACTATTTTTCCCTCTACAATAGTTCAGCAAACGAAGGCCCAAAATGTTTTATTAATAGCTTTGACTCCAAGTAATAATAATATTATTTTCTTCAAACCAGGCAAAGATAAAGTGAACACCAAAATTTTTTATTCTCAAGAATTACAAAACACTTGCAAGTCCAAAGATCAAATTCTCTTCCTCCATGCTTTCTCCGGCTGTGACACAACATCAGCTGCATATAACAAAGGCAAAGCCAAATTCATAAAGATGTTACAAAAAAAATCAATCATTGAGCTACGTTCCGGAAGTGTTCTCAAATCCCCTTTCTACCCCAGAGCAGGTAGCGGAGGCAGGCCAATCATTTTTCTTAGCCTTATATGGGGCTCCAGTAAATATAACTTCTCTGAATAAACAGAGATTTATATCTTTTCAGAGAGCAGCAAGAAAAATAAAACCTGATCTTGCTTCCTTCCCACCTACTGAAGATGCCGCAAAATTTCATTCATTAAGAGTTTATCACCAGATTCAAAAGTGGTTGGGGAGATTACTTCCACCCGATGCCTGGGGATGGAAAAAAGCAGGTACATCATGGAAACTTATAACAACTTCAAGGCTTCCTGCTCCTGACTCTATTCTCTCCATGATTTTTTGTTCATGCACAAAAGGATGTGGTGCAAGATGCGGCTGCAGAAAATCAAGGATAAACTGCAGCATTGCTTGCTTAAACTGCCAGGATATTTGCCTTAACGGCTCAAAATTGGATATCGCATTAGATGAACAGTCAGACGACGAAAGTATCCATTTAACTTGAGTACAATGTCATATTCATGTTAGTTTATATTTATTCTACATCTGTTCACTTTCATTATTTTATTTGCATTATTCTATTTTTTCAATGTTTGGACTTTTTTATCATTATTTTTATTATTTATCCTTTTTGCAGAAGGGTATACGTTTTATTTATAACATGATTTAAGGTCTTCTTGGACCTTAGTTGACTTAAATAGCACAGCACTATCGAAATTTAAGGAAAAAGTGATTGATATGCCTTTCGCAGTCCCAAAAAATAAAGAAAGAAGAAAAGAAAGATAAATAGGTTTTCAAAATCTCACGAGTTTAGAACTTAAATGTCAAGTCTATTCCATCTATTTCAGTTATAAAATACTAATTCATTCTTTATTCTTTTTAAAGGTATTTTTATGTTCTTTAATTTACCAATTGATGATTTTGCTGGCGAATGCATAGTTTTTGGGATATAAGACGAAAACTGAAAAAAACGCACCCAAAATCCCTGGTGGCGCTGCGAGCTCACCCCCTACCACCGAGAACTTTTAGAACGTTCATCAAAAGCCCGTTTTGCACGTGTGTGCCAATTTTTAAAACTATGTTATTATTTTTTCGCCCTTATTTTGGGCCTTCGTTTGCTGAACTATGGTAGAGGGAAAAATAGTGAAAAGTACACTTGCACATAGTTTTTTCTTCTCTTCATTCCTCGCCTCCTTCCTCCCCAACCTGCTTCCCCGTTTCAAGAAATCAAATCACCTTAATGACCTGCACTACTTCAGGTCGAAAAAAGAAAAGAATAATATCAAATTAATCACTGTGGCGGCTCCAAAAATAGAAAAGAGGGGAAAAATAGTCGTTTTCTCAAAAAATGACAAACTTTGAAGTTCAATATCTCGGCAACTATTATAGCTCTAATAAAAACAAAAAAAGCGTTTTAAAGATAATTTTATGCTCTTTAATTTATTAATTGATTTTTTTCTCGCAAATCAATAGTTTTTGAGATAAAAGACAAAAATTGAAAAATCACCCATAAAACACCAGGTGGCGCTGCGAGCTCCCCCTCACCACCGGGGACTTTTAGTATGTTCATCAGGAGACCTTCCTGTACCTGTGTGCCAATTTTTAAAACTATATTATTATGTTTTCACCCTTACTTAGGGCCTTCGTTTGCTGAACTATGGTTGAGGGAAAAATAGTGAACTAGCACATATTTTGGTCGTCCTTCATTCCTCGCCTCCTTCCTCCCCAACCTGCCTCCCCGTTTCAAGAAATCAAATCGCCTTAATGACCTGTACTACTTCAGGTCGAAAAAAGAAAAGAATCATATCAAATTAATCACTGAGGCGGCTCCAAAAATAGAAAAGATGGAAAAAATAGTTGGTTTTTTAAAAATTAACCAACTTTGAAGCTCAATATCTCGGCAACTATTATAGCTATAATAAAAACTAAAAAAGCGTTTTAAAGATAACTTTATGATCTTTAATTCACTAATTGACATTTTTTCTCGCAAGTAAATAGTTTTTGAGATATAAGACGAAAACTGAAAAAACACCCATAAAACACCAGGGGGCGCTGCGAGCTCCCTCCTCACCACTGGGGACTTTTAGTATGTTCATCAGGAGACCTTCCTGTACCTGTATGCCAATTTGCAAAACTGCATGTTTTTTTGTTTTTTTCACCCTAATTTTGACCTTCGTTTACTAGACTATTTCTGAAATATCGCGAAATAAAAATCCACCTTCTCGTAACCAAATTGTACGACCTCGTTCCAACTCGGTGAGCTGTTGATAATGGCTTCTTCGTTTTCTTAAAGGTATTCTTGGCTAACATGAATGAAATGCGTCAAATTTCACGGAAAAATAATACTCACGAGCTTTGCAACACGCTTTTAAAACAAGCCTTATTTGCATGTTCTGAGTGAATCCAGCTGCGCCACACTAATGCTCGGGGATCGAAATTTCACTCGATGTCATCTTTCAGTTGTATAAATACGTCTACCAAATTTCGTTTATCTAGCGCAAGTCTTTCTTGGTGTTGGGATTTTTTTTCCCCCAGTGTACTAATGGAAATCTTTACATTTTTCATCAGAGTAATTTTTGCAAAATAACTTTTTATTTCTCTCGATATTAAATACTTTTTAAAGCCATGAACAAATATTTTAACATTATTTCATCTTTTATATTTTACAAACTATTCAATTTGTAGGACCTAGGGATATAGTTTAATGACCAATCTGAAAGAGGTTACTACTATACTTCTTCAGTTGTATGTCAGTATTTTTTTTTCTCTCTTCCTGCATTTAATAAAATAAAAATAAATGAAAAATCGATTTGAAAAGGAACCTCCTGAAATGCATTAGTTTAATCGATCGCAAAAACAATTCTCTTTCCTTACAAGCTTTTAGATTTTCTTGAGGTTTTATCCAAGTTAGAAAAAAAGAAATCTATCCTCAGTTTTGCACTTTTTTTCCCGTTTATTTATTAACTGAATCGAGAATATGCCGAAAAGATTTTGCTATCTTAATGGGCACAACCACCTTGCTCATTACCATTTTATTTATTCTTCTAAAATCTTTGCAATTTCAAAGACTCATTTATGTACTTACGCCTCCTCTTGTTATTTTCCTTAAAGACGTTTTTTTCTTCATTTTTAAATCTCATCTCTGTTCTGACTTTTCATCAGATTTCATTTGCATTTATTGTATGTAGCTTTATAGTAGTTTAAATAAACATTCGAATATAATTTTTGCAATGACTTTTATTATTTGATTATTATATGATTTAGTTTTCATGCATAAAGTGACTATTATTTATTGCTAGGAAATAAATTATACATTACAGGGTTTATATATACATGACATTATGTTTCAGTTAAAAAATATATATAAACTAAATGATAACTGCATATTTAATATCTTGTAATATATATGTATAATATATTTATAATGAAAATAATCGTTAACAAATACTACTAACTGTTGCAATAACAACAAAAGGGAATCCAAATGTTTTGTAACAACAAACTCAATTTTCGTAATTCTGACATTTAAAACAAGGTATGCAAAAAAAAAAAAAAAAACAGCTCAACATAGAGCTGAAGGATCCTAGTTTCTCGAATACCCACAAACACGCACATATGGGTGTTTAAACATCAAATAAATATCTCTATGAACTGGCTTTCGCAGAAACTAATTTTTAACATACATTTTTAGCATTCACTAGTATATTTGAAAAAAAAGTTGCTCCTTTTTTGTAAAAAGATATGAATGTTTAATTAAGTATCAAATTCATTCATTCATTCATTTTAACGTGTTATTTTTCAGTAAGTTTGAACTAGTAGAGATTAATAGATATAAAGTATAATATTTGCAATTGTGTGCTGATGATTCTTCAAAATTTTATTTTGTCCCTACAATATTATCATTAAAAGTCACAACACTGCCAATGACTGTATGAACATTTTAAGCTATGAAGCAATGGATGGCTTGTTTATTGATTGCGATAATGTGCACAAGGATGCAAATTAACGTGTTTGACTATCAATGTTGTCTAGAATTAACTTTCATGCCACCAGGATTAAAAAAAAAAACTGACCCGTAGCCTCTCAATTAAAGTATACTAAATTTTTGTTCCTAACGTCTGTGATATAAACTTGGCAGTGTTACCCACTTCCCCCATGCTTAAGATATTATATTTTTAATGAAAAATAAGGTATAGTTATCCTTGCAACAATGCAGAATCTTCGAACAGCTAAAGGTAATTCAGGCATCATAAATTTCGAAGTTGGTTGAGCGTTATATCTATGAACTATGTAATGATTCTTAAGCGGTTTTTTCTGTTGATGCATAATAGGTTTTTTTTTTATCTTTTAGATTTTTAGGGGATAAATCTTACATATCAAATGATTGTTTGCTTGCAAAGCCGGACTTAAATATATGCTGGTACCTCTGCGTGACGAAGTTTAATCAATATCTCTTCAATACTGCAATTCTATCGCAGTCTGGTTTTTAACATAGAGAGCGAAAAATAGCCCAAGAAGCGAAACATACCGCCCAGGGTGGTTCAAAAAATTTTTTTTTTTGCTACGGACCAAGGCGCAACCTACTTTTTTTACATTTATGTATGAGATCACTCCCCTAAAATTTCAGCTCTCTATTCTTAATGGACGATGGTGCTCAAACATCCTTCATTTTCCCGCTTTTTCGTAATTTTCACAATTTTTGAGTTTTTCAGACTAAAGAGACCATTTTCTTGGAAGAGATTTTTTTTTTCAATTATTCTCATTTTCCAACGCATAAATATTAGTTCAAACAATTGGAAAGTTTTTTTATCGTTTGAATCTATATAGCAACACCTTTGATACAATTGATTATTTAGTAGATCGCAGCATACAATGTAGATTGCAGTACTACTTGTCTACAGGTTGTGCTATGATTTTCAAAACTTACGCTTGCCAAAATAGAGTTGTGGAAGAACTGTGCAAAATGTTTATGTTTTTAAAGTAGTGGAATGCAAAGAAAAAAATTGCAAGATTTAAAGTTTTAAACTAATAGCACAAAATAAACAATTGTAGCTAGTCTAGCATAGGACTAATCTGAAATTTAGGCAAAGATATTTACTTCATGCTTACTTTGGCCATCATATTCCTCACAAGTTCTATTCTTTTTAATAACTTTAAAGCGAAAAAATGTTTGGCAAAGAATTAAACAAACAAACAAAAAAAAAAAAAAAAAAAGAATGTTGCACATAGAACTTAAAAAATACTTAAACAAGTTTGAAGCTTCAACTGTGAGCTTTTTATAAATATATAGATAAATTTATGATCACTCTTGCTGATTATAAAGAGATAATTGAGTTATTATTAGTCAAATAGGGAGCCTATCTGAGAAAATCCAGTCTCTTATATGCCTCAAAATATTTATGTTCCCATATAGGAAAGATTTTTCATTTAATCATGAGAGAAATAACCTAGATACAACACTTTCTACAGTTTCAGTGCCTTTCTGTACAGTACAACAAATAGATTGAACACTAATAGATGCTATTAAAACTTCTGGGAATATCTGAACTTGGGAAAAAAAACCTTATAAGGCCTGGAAATTGAAATATCAACTAGGACAGTTTTATTAAAGTACTTGTGACACCTTTCTGGTGAATTAATTAGTTTGACTTAGTTTTTCGTATCAAATTCTAGTTGAAAGAAAAACAAGTTATTATAAGAATAAAGATGTGAAATATAACAAGTGTAGTACAGAACAATTGGATTTTTTTCAAACATGAATATTAGAGATTATTTTCTAACATTCTTCGTCCTACGCCCCTATCGAATGCAAATATGATATCAATCACAGAATTAAAAGAAAAAAAACTAAAATAAATAAATAATGGTAAATAACGTTGCTAAGGAAAGTGTTCAAATAATTCAAGTATTTAACAGAATTTTTTTCAATAATGAGGACAATAAGCAGTTTCTTTCACCTGCTGTTGAAGAAAATTGAGTACTTATCCTTGCTGAGACAGTAAAATATTCAATACTAAAAGTCTAATCTATATATTAACCCATTAATGCCTAGCGTCCCTTTTTAGGGACGGTCCAAAAAAGGGTCTGAATTTCCCCAAAATGAACATTTCAACCAAATAATAGTGTTCAATGAGTACCTTGGTATTGTTTCAATTCGTTATTAACAGATTGCAGCACATAACCATTGTAAAGTGTGTTCTGTAGCAGTTTTAATATGATCTTTATCAAAAAAAGAAAAAAAGCTAAGTTTTCAAAGTTATTCCCAGCTTCCCAGTTTATGTTAATTGCTGATTTCATTTCTTCTTATAAAATGTCTTTTGAAATATTATATCGTAGGCAGAAAAAAATTTTAGTAAAAAAAGTATGTACCCTCTGGGGTCTATCGCAATATTTAAGGGACGATTTTTCTTTCCTTCATAAAAAAATTATTTTTTACATAATATTTTTTTTATTATTTTTCCTGTCCATTAAACACTGTTTCTAACCAGTATACAAAATATCTTTGGGAAAAAAATGTCAGGTATTAATGGGTTAATATACATAGAAAGTTGAATTGCATAGCAATAAGTTTAAATATTTTGGCTTTATTTAAAAACTTCTAGCAAATTTCAGTATAACAACACTGCTTGGCACAAAATGAACTTCAAATGTATCTAACACTATTCTTGCTGTTTCTTATGTAATATTCCCCACTAAATCCAAACATGATCTCCGTTTCCCCCTTCACAGTAATCACTCGAACATAACTAGAATGAATATAAATAATACTGAAAGGTTCTTTACTGAGTTAAATCTGCAGTACGACTCATATGTAACATGCGATGTTTCCAAGATTTTAGAAAAAATTTTACAGCTTGAAAAATATTTTGGACATGGGGTGTTCACCTCTCTAGCCCTATAGAAGAATGTTAATGGTAAATATACTGCTTCCTTTCCCTCCAAATAATATCTATGAAATTGTCGAAATCTGATGAAAATAGGAGGGGGGGGCGCTATTTTCGAAAAGTGGGAGGCAATGGGGAGAAAGGGAGGTCATATTAGGATTCAGGGGATCATTGAACATAAGAATCAGCAAAAATGATAGCAAACAAGCGGTTTTTTTTTTTTTTTTGGCCGCTCAACCGAAAAACGTTTGAAATTGAAAAAAACTGGAGAACTGTTTGCGCTTTGAGCACCGTCTTTTTATTTAAGTAGGAGGTTGAAAATTTGGCAGTATATTAGGGTGGGTAAAGGTAAAAAAATGAGCCACCGCCGTGACCTCTAGGACAAATTTTTTTTTTTTACCATAGGTTTGTAAACCACCCTAATACCGCCATCTATCGAAGCTTTTTGCAATAAGTAAATAAAAAAAAATATATAACAAACGGATCAATTTGCGATTGGTTAATTTCTAAATTTAAATTTGGAAACTAAGCAATTAAAATGTTTGTTTGAGTTATTTGGATACATCTCCAATCGCTGATGGCCGTTAGTCTTCGCTTACATCTGTACTAGCTGGATCACTTTTTAACGCAACCGCTATATAGGCATTTAGTGATAACACATAAACGGGGCGATAACGGGGCGTTGGTTTAACACATAAAGAAAGAACATCTAAAGGTTTTTCAAATATTCACAAAAAATAATAATTATCGAAACTACATTACATTTAATGCGTTTAAATAATTACTAAGATAGTGGGTACAATATGCGTTAAAATACCACAATTGGCTTCAGTTTACATTTTAAGGAAATCATTAAAAAAATAAAAGAAAAAAGCATAATCCTTATTAATTCTCCCTACTTTGTGTCTTTTATTTCCCTTTATTTGTATGGCCGATGACAAAATAATTAATCTATTTTCTAGATCGAAAAGTTCTTTGCTCTTGAATATTCCCTTTGAAAACCTTTTAAAGTAGTGAAAATAAGAAAAAAAATGTTCTGCGTAATGGAAAAAACTTTAAGTATAGAAAAGAGAAATTTAGAGAATGAATGAGCTGAAAAAAAATTGGAAAGAACACGAAATAGGAAAAAGTTAGTTTTAACTTTTCCTAATGTATCCATCATAAAATGATGAGAAACCTTTTAAATCAAAAGTTCTTAAATTGCTTTAACCACACATAGAAACTACATTGTGGATCGTATTTTCTTAATTTCGAGTTATATGTATAGATTATATATAATGTGACTTTTTTTTTATTTCTTGTTCCGTTTTCTTTTATTTTCTGTCCTTAACTCGTCTTTTTAATAAACTCCTTATGTCAGAAATAAATTACACTGTCTTTTATATGCTGCTTGCTTCTTATAGATTAAGTACTGTACTCAACTATTATTTTCGGGCTAGTCGCAAACTGTCAATTTTATTTTATGCATTAAACGATGTTTACTGCATTGTAAGTTTTCTTTAGAGAAATGCATCAGTGAAAATGTTTTTCTGTTGATACAGCTACCATGTGTATATTAAACTTCAAAGCCATACCTTGCAACGAAAACTTTGCTACGACATCCAAATAGGAAGTTTATTTTAGTTGAAATATAGATATGAATTTTTTTCCTGCATTGTATTATAAATGGCATCATTCTGTATTTCTTATCTCCGAGCTAAGTTTATTTAACAGGTTTTACAAAAGTTTATGTTTAAATCATTGCTACGCTAATGACATAAATTTCACTCAAATCTATATTCAGCGTAAAATCAATTGGAAGTTTAAAATGCAAATTAAATGTCCATTTATAATTTTCAGCAAATAGCATGGATTTAAAATTGCGAAAACGACATGAAAGCATTGGATTTATAAATTTCCTAAACGCGCAGCTATTACACGATTCTCGTTTATGATTTTATTTTGTTCTCTATTGCTATATAAGATGATAATTTTGATCCAAATTTTTGATCATTTAGAATCAACTTACTTAACTAAGACTTAAATCTATTTTTGTTCGGTAATTTTAATTTTATTTTTATTATTACATATTATTATTACATTTGTGCATTTATGCTTACTTAGTAAGATGCGTTCAATATACAACTTTAAAATAAAGCAAAATTAATAGAGTGGAATTAAAACTGAACTGACTTCAGCCTAATAAGTGAAACAAAATACATTCATTTTTCAAGCAACAGTAATACAATGCTTTGAGATTTTTTTTAAGTTTGAGCAAATACTATCTATACAGTCCCATGTATCTGCTAATTCAAATTAAAGTGACCTGTATTTTCCAACAACGACATCAATAAATTAATACTGGTTATAAACTGGTTAATACTGGTATTAATACTGGCTTGGTCTGGCTTACAGATAGCATACCAAGAGAGAAATACTTATAAATTTATTCTTAACCCATTAATGACCAGCGTCCTTTTTTTAAGACGGTCCAAAAAAGGATCCGAAATTCCACAAAATGAACATTTAAACCAAAAAATAGTGTTCAATTAGTACCTTGATATTGTTTCAATTCATTATTAACAGATTTCAGCACATAACCCTTGTAAAGTGTGTTCTGCATCAGTTTTAATATGACCTTTGTCAAAAATGACATCGTTCACAGTCTCAAGAAAAAAAAGCTAAGTTTTCAAAGTTATTCCCAGCTTCCCAGTTTATGTTAATTGCTGATTTTATTTCTTCTTACAAAATGTCTTTTTAAATATTATATCTTAGGCAAAAAAAAAGTTTTAGTAAAAAATGTATGTGCCCTATTAAATCTATCGTAACTTTTGAGGGACGATTTTTCTTTCCTTAATAAAACAATTATTTTTCACATACTTTTTTTTTTTATTTTTCTTGTCCATTAAACACCGTTTGTAACCAGTTTACAAAATATCTTTGGAAAGGAAAAAGTCAGACATGAATGGGTTTGTTTCCCCGACTTTATAAATGACTAAATAATAAAATAAAGAATTGTAAAGGTCTTTTGGGAAATGTAGAAAAATAATATCAGCTTGATGTATATCAATATCAGAATTAAAAAAAAAAAGATTGTTTATTTTAATCTATTCTGACTTGTTGGTTCAATTTATTTGCTATATTATTATAATTTGTTTTTATTTTATCGCGAGGATACATTACAGCAACAATGTTAAAAAATGAGGTTAAACTATAGATTTCTTATGGTGTCACGAAAAGTTCTTTCCTAGATTTTTATGAAACCCGTATCCCACTTTCGAGAAAAAGATTAAATGGTCAAAACTAAAAAAAAAAAAAAACTGAAAAGTCGAATTTGAGATAAAAGCGTCGAAAGTTTTACTTCTGTGCCGGAGTTTCGATTACTACCAAAGACAAATCTATTGGTCAGATAATTTTCTAATACAGAGAAAGAGTTAGTGAGAAGTTTTTGATGAGCTGGGTTCCGATAGCATTTCTTAAGATAGATTATCGTAAGATAGAAAAGAAGCTAATTAGAAAATATTAGAAATTAAACATATGAACTACGGATAAAAAATTAACCCATTAATGCCTGACATTTTTTTCCCAAAGATATTTTGTATACTGGTTACAAACAGTGTTTAATGGAAAGGAGAATAATAAAAAAAATATTATGTAAAAAATAATGTTTTTATTAAGGAAAGAAAAATCGTCCCTTTAAAGTTACGATAGACCCCAGAGGGTACGTACTTTTTTTTTCTCATTTTTTTTTTTCTGCCTACGATATAATATTTAAAAAGACATTTTATAAGAAGAAATAAAATCAGCAATTAACATAAACTAAAAGCTGGGAATAACTTTGAAAACTTACCTTTTTTCTTGAGATTGTTAACGATGTAATTTTTGATAAAGATCATATTAAAACTACTACAGAACACACTTCACAATGGTTATATACTTCAATCTGTTAATAACGAATTGAAGCAATACTAAGGTACTAATTGAACACTATTGTTTGGTTGAAATAATCATTTTGGGGAAATTCAGACTCTTTTTTGGACCGTCCTTAAAAAGGGATGCTAGGCATTAATGGGTTAATAAAAAACAAAAGTTTTTATTTAAACCATTGACGCGGTTTATGCCATTTACACCAAAGGTTTATTTTTAGATGTTTTGAATTAAAAAAAGCTTTCACTCCCTCAACACATACCTGTAATTTTGGGAAATGTTTCTGTTGAACATTGCTGATATTTTAACTTTTATATCAAGGTATTGGTTCTTTTCTTTTTGTTTTTAATGTTAGCTACTTAGCAGATTGAATTTAAAATATTAATTATTTGCACATGGTTATACATAGTTTTCTTCAAATGTTAATTATGCTGCTATGTCTTTTGACATGCAACTTTGGATTTAGTTAAATATATGTAGTTTATCACCGGACTAGATCTACAGGGTGGTTATAAATTAAGGTGAGATGTTTGGAGCCCTCTAGCGCGTAAAGTACTTGGGGAAATATTTCTAAATTTCATGGGCACACATATTAGATCATGGGATTTCGATTTCTGATATTAAAAAAAAAAAAAAAGTTTATAAAATCGGCACCAGGGGACATTTTTGTGCTGCAAAAGTGTATAACTTTGATTGTCGAAGAATTAAGTGCTGCTGAAAAAAGATGCATCTATTTTATTTGCAAAAAAGGCTTTTTTTAACGCAAATGTGTTTCAAAATAATCACCATTGTGAAGTTGCAAGAACTGGATACGATGCACAACATTTTCCTCGGTTGTCGTAACATATCAGAATTGATTTATCTGACGTTTAATGTTACGATATCTTTTAAACTTGCTGTATCAGAAACATGTCTTTGATACACAACACTTTTCAGGTATCCTTATAACCAAAAATCACATGGACTGAGATCGGGCGACCTTGGGGGCCATACCGGAAATTCTACGGTGATAATATTAAACCTCATTTGCAAATAACACTATATTTTTCTTTGCTAAATTGTTTTGTACATCATTTTTTCAAATTTAATTTGCGATATTCAGAGTAATACACACAGCGCCTAATTTTCCCCTGGGGCGATTTTTTAATTTTTTTTTCAAAAATAAAAAAAATCCCATCGTCGAATATGTGCGCCCATGAAATTTAACAATATTTCGCCCAGTGCTTCTCGCGCTAATGGGCTCCAAACACCTCATGTTAATTTATAACCACCATGTATATTGGGCATCGAATGGGTAACAGTCGAATGGGTAAAATAACTACTTGAAAAAGTTTTAAAAAACTAAAAAAAAAATATTCTGAATTATATTTCACTTCTAAAATGTAACGGTCAAAAGATATTTCATAATTTTGTGATTTGTAGGTGAACGAAAATGTTTTGACATGTAAAATAAAACATAGAATTTCTCATTTTTCTGCCCTTCGTTTTTTTTATTCAATCTAAATATGCTACAAAACATAATATGCTACAACCGAAATATGCTAAATATGTTACAAACAGTGAAAAGGCTCAATATTAATTTAGAATAATTTTTGAAAATGTTCGTCATTTTTAAAGATTCAATAATTTTTCAAATTTAAATCTTTAAAAAATGTACGTCAAATTCTATTCAACGACAAGTGAAAGTTTCCAAATTGCATTAAATTTTAACGAAGGGTCCGAGAAAATTGTTATTGCTAATAAATTTGATACTAATGCAAATACATTTATATTTTCAATATGAAAAAACTAGCGAACATTTTTTTAGACTTTAGTATATACTTCACTAATTAGCGAGTTCGGATTAATAAGCAATAACACATACTGCAGAAGTTTTTATTTAATTTTGGTTTAGAATTAAAATCTATGTTAAATTATCTTCTGAAAACGATGACAATATTGTTACTAGTGACGACTTTTACACTGCAAAAACTGTTTTAATTGTATCAATTAGTAAGAAAATCATAAGTAAAGGCTACTATTGAAAAAAATAGATATTACTATAAGTGTTGAGTATTTTTTATGCACTCCCTGGAAATATTCAAAATAGAGTTACCATTACTAGTTTCTAATGTGACTCTAACTTAGGATGTAACTAACCTGTGCGGTGGAAAATAGTTAAACTGGTGTGTTGAATTTATTTAATAGGTATATGCATAAATTATGATGGAAAATTAATAAAAGTCTATGGGATATAAAATCAGTTTTAAAGTTGTAATAACGTTAGAATAGTTTTATTAAAAAAAACTAAAACTGCAACATTGTAGAAAAATTAAAAATCATTCCTTTAACTAGTCAATTACTCCATTATTTTCTCAAATATCAGGCTTATTTTTATCTGTAATTCTGTACTATTTTTCGGACTAGAGAAAAATATCACGCATTTACTGAACTAAATATATAGTATTAATGTATTAATAAATTAATTATTACGTTAAAGGATTAGGAAGATTTCACCAATTTTTATTTGTCCTACATTATAAAAAAAGATAGTATTCCCATTTTCTTATGTTATCTACCCTTCCGCCACAAATTATCTTACTTTGTTTCCATTCACTAAAAAATATCGATACTGCAAATTGATTTTTTAAATAGTTTTTCGCATTCATTTGAAAGTCCAAAGCTGAAAGTTATCACTATTTTTATCTTTAATATATCCAGAACGCTGAAATTAATTACATTTTTTCAATTACTCTCATTCACTCATTTTTCACTTAACAAACGACGTAAAAAAGCTTTGAAACTTTTTCCGATATTCTTTATCTTGGCAGTAAGATAGTTTAACAAAAAACGCATCACAAAGTTTAATTACATTTATGGTCACATTCTTTGAACATATTATTTAAAATATGGCTAGAGAGGGCAAGAAAAAATTGCTAAACTTTGTTGCTGTTAAAAATCTTCTTTCCTCGCAAGACTCATAGCGCATATTTCGTGATAAATGATGTCATTATGAACTTTAAAGTATCAGAGTTACGGTTTGCAATAAACTATATTTTTTATGGTTATATTAAAGCATTTTTTTTCGCGTCTGGTGTTGTAAACATTTTTCTTTAAAATGTTCTTGTTACGTAGTTTAAATATTTCCAGTTATTTTTCCCTGTCAGAAGTATATCATTTTTCATAAACAATTACAGATGCGTACTAATAATGAAAAAATAGCAAGTTAATAAATTTTTAATAATAAAACTTTACTAGTAACTAGTAGTTTTGTTCCAATTGTGCTCAATATATTTATGAAAAGAAAATTAATTGACAAAGCATGGCAAA
>JAXGGA010017459.1:0-24298 GCA_038373865.1 Uloborus plumipes | reverse complement strand
TTTTTTTAAACTGATGTGGTTGTTTTTGTACATTTTCACATACGTCATCCCGTAATTTGTTAAATATAACATTGTTGAGTATGTACAAAGGGATGGCGTATTTTTGAAAAAAAAAAAAAGGACAAATACTTGTGCGGTTTCTCACTTAATCCGATTGCTTTTTAGACATTTATCCGAGCCGTTGAGAGTTTCATCACCTTTTCAAGCCGAGGACATTCTTTGCAGAAAAGATAATGGTTTTGAATAGGGATGCACCGAGTAGCATTTTACCGAGTAGCCGAGTACCGAGTACTCGGCCGAGTACCGAGTTGCCGAGTACCGAGTACCAATTGTTTTTTAAAAAATCATTGACATAGAGCGGTACAGGGTTAGAAATCATTACAAAATTTTACTGGTCTTCTCGACCAGTGAGCAGGAATATATGCTGGTTAACAGACAACATCACTGGTCCACCTTAAATCATTAATCACATTTTTTTTCTTTAAAAAAATGGTGGTCCTTGGATTGTTTTTATGGTGATTCGCGGCGAGTTTTACTGGTCTGGAACCAATGGACCAGTAGTAAATTCGAACCCTGACATATGAACTGATGATTGGAATGGACCTCTATATGATAGTTCTTAGAACAAAAATCCCACTGAATTTAACTTATGCATTGTTTAAAATATTTTATTTATTTTGTCAAAAATTTTAGAAAAAAGTTATTTTTAAAATGAATAAATATTAAGTATCAATTAAGTTGGAATTATATTAATCTATTATTGATTAGTTCTAATTCTCTAAACTTGTTCGTCAAAAAAGTTCGTCAACTTTCTGGCAGTGCTTTGATGAAGTCTCAAATGCACAAGAAAATGTCAATAGTGAAAATACCAACACTGAATTCGAATACGAAGAGATGTTAAAGAAAGAGATGGAGTCTTTTTTTTCTGGAGAATTACTAAATTGAACAAATAGTCCTTTTGCTTGGTGGAAAAAAAATAAAAGTTTCCTATCTTATGCAAACTAGCAAAAAAGTTTCCTAGTGCACCTTCAACTAGTGTGTACAGCGAGAGGGTTTTTTCCGAGGCAGGTTATATTTGCAGCAGTCTGAGGAATAAGCTTTCACCAGAAAATGCTGAAAGATTAGTCTTTTGCACCATAATTTAAGATACAACAATTTCAATTATTAAAATATTTTACTGGCATTTTCCCTTTTTTTCATTAAATATTAGACAATCTTTTTCTAACCCTAATAAAAATGACTTAATTTTACTTCTCTGTGTTATCACTATGCCACAAGTTTGAATCTGCAAAACCATGATTTTAAAAATTCGTAATCTAAATTTTTAATGATTAGAAATATATTGGAATATGACTGAAAGTTTCTTTTTAATGAGTTTATTAATATTCATCTTAAGGATCACTTGGACTGTTCTTGACCAAAGGTAAGTTCCCCTACACCAATATGCGATATGAAAAAGTTAATTACATTTGCACATTCTTAGTTAATTTTCATACTTATTTGGTATTATAACTTTTTAAAAACTTATACGTAGAATTCAGTCATATTTTATAAATATACTAGCTGCCAGGGCAGCTAGATTAGCTTCCTGCGGCATGTTGATGCATAAGTTCCCCCCTCTCTAACTTTTACCTCATTCTGAAGTTATATCATTTGATATAATTTAATGTTCATTCGATTTCAAGACATACCACGCACGTGGCCCGGCGTTGCACGGGCACTTCGTGCCCTGAAAGTAGTGAGAAAAAAATTTAAAGAAACTACTCCCCGCCAAGGCGGCTCGCTTACAGGCGCTTCACGCCTTTACTTTTTTCCTATATAAAAAAAATCATTCGAATTATTGAGATGCTTCACGCCTTCAAGATGGTGAGGAAAGTTTCAGTAAGTTCAGCTCGCTCAAAGGAAAAAAGCAGACATAGATACTCAGTTTTTAATATAAGTAGATGGCTCTTCAACAAATAAATGTTTCAAAATATTACCAGTAGCTAGCGATAAAAATTCTACGTAAGTGGCCCGCTTATGAGTTTCGTGTTTGATTTAGTTAAGCCTTCATTCAAAATTCTCATTATCATTGTTATTATACTGTTTCATAGCAACGACGGTTTGCAAGAATGGATTTCATATTTAATCATTTATTAGGCTTAATCGCTTCAAACTTGACTACTTATTAATTGATATCTTCGCTAATTAAAATCGTATAATTATATCAATTGAAACTAATGAAGCCTGAAAAATTACCTATCTATCGGTACCTGGTTCGACTTTCTGTTCATTGGCGTTCAGGAGAAAGAAGCGTGACATAGAAAGATAGTTAGAAAGAAAGATAGTTAGAAAGAAAGATAGTTAGAAAGAAAGATAGTTAGAAAGAAAGATAGTTAGAAAGATACTCAGTTTTTAATATAAGTAGATTAATTGCAAATGATTGCATTATATATATATTTGCATATTTTTAATTATTGAAAAACGTGTCTTGAACTATTCAATTTTCTACAACTACTCGGTATCGGCCGAGTACCTGATCCAAATTTGGCCGAATACCGAGTACTCGGCAAATTGGCCGAGTAGGCCGAGTACCGAATATTTACCGAGTACTCGGTGCATCCCTAGTTTTGAATGCAGTCCTCATCAGCAAGTCGTACAATGACAATGAGCAGTGCACCTCCGATGTCTGTTGACTCATTAACTTGAAATTTTAAAAAGATCTAGCCATTCGCAGTTTATCAATCAAGGTTTATTTTTCATTGTCATGCAATATTTCATTCATTCGTCTCTTGATGGTGACGTCTAGAAGTAGCACTCTGACAACTTCATTCATAGCATGGGACCCAATCATTCCCCGCAAGATTTCTTTACGCCCTGCTAAAATAAATGTTTCCCTGATGGTGTGTGCATCTTTTATTTTAGTAATTTAGTAAATTACCAACATTATATCTGACCTTTTGCATCCTGTCGGAAACTTCTGCGTTAGGTAAAATAATGTTCTTGTGTTTTCTAAATTTCCGAAAATACCAGGGCACACCAAGGAACTTGTCGCGACACAGTGTGCCAAAGCACACTGGTTGAGTATCACTGGTCTAGAGCTTCAGCTGGTTTTGATACTAAACGTCTCAAATGAAAAATAAATCATCAAAAAAAAAAAAATAAATAAATAAATAAATTAGCTAAATAAAATTCCACAGAGGGTCATTGCTCCTTGGGAAGTGCTGAAGGCAAATGCCTTGGTGTTAGTCCGAGATTGTGTTTCACCACATCAAAATAAAAAATAAAAAAATCCCGAATGCGGTTAAAATCCAAAATGTAGTCAGATTGGATGTACCGCGGAGTCATAGTAGCATCCATCCAAAAGTGGCACGTGCTTCAAGCGGGATTCGGGTGTTCTGCCAGCATGGGCCCTTCGAATTTCGGGTCATTCTCGTTAACCCCCTACAATTTGGCTGGGCTTGAATAGAGCGCAAAGAATACTCATAAACCCGGCTTAGTGCTGATTTCGTCATCGGCAATTTCTCCTCGCCACAAGAATTGAAAACGAGCCATTTGTTTTGGTGAAAGAAAAGGCTCCAATGGTGATGGAATCAGGAAAACGATTATCAATCACAAAATGTGCCAGAAAGGTAGAGGAGCTGTGATCAATTGATATTTGATCTTGACTAATATGCAACCACAAGTGAGAGATCAACTTTAAGTTGGTCAATTAACAGTTACGAACTGAAATTGCAGAATATTTTCTTTCTAAAGAGGGTTTTCTCACTGAAGAAAACTTTCTCCGGTAACAACTGCAAGGTCAGCCTGCTCGCATAAAACCTATCCACCGAACTAATGTCTGTCTCCCGCCAGTACTTGCAAGTACTTTACTTTTAGTGTTTTTAGATCTTCTGCATTTAAGTCATCTACTTTCTCTTCCCTTTGATTTTATACGATATGTTTTGCAAAATGATAATATTTGACTGAATTGGTTTGTATCACCAAGTCATGTTTCCCAGCCCTTCGATTTGCCAGGTCTCTATAGTTCGAACAATGTTTGAATCCTTATCTCCTAGACTCCTACAGTGAACACGTCAGACTCTGCAAACCCTATTATGGTTCAAGGATATTGGGATATTGCTGATTCTCAAAACAAAAATTTAGCATTATACAGCAAACTGTGAGTCGCTTCATTGTTTTATGCTATTTTACCGCACAGTAGGAGAATTCAAGAAGCAAAATTTAACATAAGTCCTAGTTCGAACAGCATATAGTAATTCAATATCACTGGCAAAAAATCGACCCCCAGTGGAAACTGATTCTTTAATTTCGAAAAATTGAACATTGAAATACTTGCAGGAAGTTCTAAAAAGAAACAGAAAATACATTGATTGTAAAAAATCTCTGAAATATTTTTTTCACAGACGAAAAGAATCAACGGCAATGAACCAAATGCCTTACTTCCTAAAAACTTCATTAAAAAAAACTTTTTTATTAGTTTCATGAGATTTTCCGCCTTCGAATCTATTTTTTGAAACGGTTTAAAGAAAGATTTAAATCAGAAACTACACTTTAAATTCCACTTCACCAGTCCACACCTTCTGAAAATAAAACCAACTAATCTGACGCTAAAACGTACCAAAAAAGGTAAAAACCGACCCCGGAACGCCTTTTGAATGATAGGCCAATGTTCCATTGCGCACCATTCGTATGCTAGATTGGGCCCATAAATTCGCGGGAATGGTCGAAATCCCGACCTGATAACAGTCGGTCGACGTCGGGATAAGCACGTGTGGCAGATAATGCCCAATTAGCGATGAGGAACGACGGAACGTGCACATATTCACAAATTGGAGCATCTTCATTGGAGGAAGGGCTCTTTTAATTGATTGGAAGAGGAAAAGGGAACGAATAGCAATGAACGTTGGCTCCAACGAAACCGAAATTGCTGGAACCATGCTGCGAATGATACGTGAAAATTGCACACAAATACGAGGGTACACATGCAAATTTGGCGTTAATGTCGAGAAAACATTGCTACAAAATGTTGCTGCGATCCGAATAGGACTGCTTGCAGCTCCAAGGGGGTTGGGGGCAGGGTTCGCCAAAGCAGAACCAGCCCGAAAAAACCCACCCGGGTTTTTTCGGACGGACCCACTTAAAAAAAACCCCGCTTTGTCGGTAAAGTGGGTTTTTTCAAAATTTACTGCATATTGAAAACTTTTATGTAAGAAACAAACTAAAAGTAATAAATATTTTGATCAATACTAAGCCTAGAAATTGGTACTGATATATTTAGTTATAATATTTAGTTTGTTACAATATTTAATCTTGGTCAGTACTTGTTCCAGAAATTGCCAACTTATTAGGTAACTACACCTGAATTTCACACTATTTGTTTCGTTTTTTTAAATACACTAGCGGAAAAAAAAAATCCTAACATCAAGAAAAAATTGCCGTAGAGTAATGAAATATAGGTAATGCAATTGTCTAGTTAACATGTTTAATTGATTAAATGTACAAGATCACTGACTAATTTAAGCTCAAGAAAATGCTGTGCAAATGTGAAATTATGTTAATTTAATAGAGGGTGTAACCTCCAGAATTTTGAAGGCAAGCCTGCAAGCGTGCATGCATTATGTCATACAGGTGCCGAATGTCACTTTGTGGTATGGAGTTCCATGTTTGTTGAACTTGCTGTGTCAATACTAGGACCGTCATTGCTGACTGTGGATGATGCTCGAGGTGCCATCCCATGATATCCCATACGTTATCAATTGGAGACAGACCTGGTGATTTTGCAGGTCATGGTAACATATCAGAACTCTGTAGAGCACATTGCGTTACAGCAGCGATGTGAGGGCGAGCGTTATCCGGTTCGAAAACGCCCCCTTGAATGCTACTCATGAAGGGCTGTACTACTGGTTAAATTAACAGAATGACGACAAATTTTCAGTCAGTGAGTTTGGGATAACCACAAGAATGCCCCTGCTGTCGTAGGAAATTGCTCCAGAGACCATAACTCCAGGTGTGAGTCCCGTGTGTCTAGGCCGTATACCGCTTGGATGCGGGCGGTCCCCTGGTTCCCTTCTGACCAATATACAGCCACCACTGGCACTAATTCAGAATCTGTTTTCATCAAAAATTACAACAGATCTCCACTCCGACCTCCAGTGAGCTCTATCGTGGCACCACTGCCGTCGGAAAAGGCAATGTTTTGCAGTCAATGGAATACCGGTTACAGGCTACCTGGCTCGGAGCTGTCCTTGAAGTAAACAGCTTCTTACCGTTCCTTGGGTCACGACGGTACCAACTGCAGCTCGAATGTCAGCCGCAGATGCAGTACGATGCGCCACAGCCGTACGCAAGTTTCAGCGATCTTCCTTCTCAGTCGTGCCACGTAGCAGCTCGGAACTCGATCTTCTTGAGGTAGTACCATCCCTTGCCCATAGCTTCCAATAATCATGCATGGTGGAAACATTCCCACCCAAGTCTTTCTGCAATATCGCGAAATGAAAATCCACCTTCTCGTAGCCAAATTGTACGACCTCGTTTAAACTCGGTGAGCTGTTGATAATGGCTTCTTCGTCTTCTTAAAGGCATTCCTGGCTAACATGAACGCAATTCATCAAATTTCACGAAAAAATAATACTCACGAGCTTCACAACACGCTTGTAAAACAAGCCTTATTTGCATGTTCTGAGTGACGCCAGCTGCGCCACACTTATGCGCAGAACACGAAATTTCAATCGATGTCATCTTTCAGTTGTATAAACATGCCTACCAAATTTCGTTTATCTAACACAAGTCTTTCTTGGTGTTGGGATTTTTTTTTTCCGCCAGTGTACTTAGAGATCAAAATGAGCAAAAATTATTCCAATTTATAAATTCAGTTCCAATATCAATTTAAAATATAATATCAATATCAAAAATTGAATATTACAATGCTGTTTCCAAATTTGAGGAATAAGAATCTTTTTAGGAGGTCACAGTAACTTCTTTTCGGGACTCCCCTGCTTCTATGAAAAGTAAAAGTTAAAATAGGTGCACACTGCACAATGTTTGAATAGAGAATGATATCAAAATTATTTTTGAAAAAACCCGGGTTTTAGATCAAAAACACATGTGGGCTGTGCTTTAAAAAGAAAACGAGTTTTTTCAAACCCTGTTGGGGAGCGGTAGTGTACAAAGGGCGGTAGAACCATTGTCAGAAATCTTGGTGAAAATGTATCGTTTTTTTTTTTTTATTCTTCAATAATAAATGGTAATGTGCAGTTATAAAAATGAATATTGGAGATGAACAAAATAAATTTAAAAAAAAGTTACAGATCAGAATACATTGAAATCATAAACATTCATTAGACAAAAAAAATTTGCTACAATGCTCTCTGTAAATAATTTTTACTTTATGAGGTGCGTGCATTTCTTTTCTTGAAACCAGCCGCAATGTTGGAATCTGCGTTGTAAAGTTTCAATTTTGTTTTTGATTTCCGAACTTGGCTGGCACATTGCCGTGTGTCTTAATTTGAGCTCCGCCTCTACATTATGCCTGCTTCTATAATTTAATTTCATAGTTTTCACTACAGCAATACCGGAAAAACTTACTTTCAGTAGTTCGTTGTACAGAATAAAATTAAATGTTGAAATGCTTTCCATGCAAATCTGATCTAAGAAGGGAAATCAAAAGTTTGTTAATTAAGCTTTGTGGACTTGTAGATACAAAGACAGATAAACGTTCAGCAAGAGTTATTTCCATATTGAATGGATCTCTAATCAAGTTGTTGGAATTAGGACAGTGAAAATTTCTTAAGCTGTTGTTTAGAACCATTAAGCGTTCAATAAAAATCTGCTGCATTTTATTGGTGAGCTATTTAAATAGTTAAACAGAGTTTCTGGTATCAGAATGTGAAAAGTCGTTGGATATAATGCTGATGCACGAATTATTTTATGATCATCCAGAATTGGCTTCGCGGACCTGCAGGTCCCAGGTATCCAAGGAACACAGTTTAAGAATATAAGATTTAGAACAGTGTTCACTAACCCCTTCTGGGGGCGATAGCCCCCAAAGAAACTATTTGGTTCCTCAAGGAGGACGTAAATTTTTGAGGGGCGATAGGGGGAAGATGAGTATTCAAAAGATAAATTAATAGTAACTAAAACCCAGGGAATATCGAAATTGAAAATGCACACAAAACCGAGAGCTCAGACGGTATCGCAAGTTTAAAAAATAAACAAATTTGCGTTTGGAGCTTACCCCGGTAGAACCTTAAGGTTGTATTGCATCATTCATTGCCAAGTTATGTTGCAAAGCTTTAATTTTTTTATATTCTTATTTAAAATTAGTAATAATAATTTCATAAAAAATGTACTTTTGTTTTTGAAAGGTGCGTCACTTATCCAACTTTGAAAAAGATAATCGTTCGATTTGCTTACAAAAAGAGACACAAGAAAAAAACATAAAACACGCAATTTCATTCATTTATTTATTTATTATTTTTCCAGAGTGATTGAAAAAAATTTGCTTTATTGCATTCATTTTATTTCATTTCAAATTAAAATTAGGTATTTATATGTTTAACAATCTCCATATTCTCTAGCAACAACTTTCGTTTTTTTTTTTTTTTTTTCAAGAATTGATGGGGGGGGGGGGATAGAAGTTAGCCAAATTTTTGAGGGGACGATGTGCCCTAAAGGTTTGGAACTATTGATTTAGAATATTTAGATGATTTTATAGTAACTCGAAAGAGTTACTGCAAAAATCAATGAGCATTTTACGGAAATTAAAAGTATTGTGTGAATAACATATTCATTCTAGAAAAAATCACAAAATTCCAGTGATTTTGAAAAAGACGTCTGGCAATTAAAGGAGTTACAAGGCCAGTTCAATGATCGCAAGATCGGAATAAGAGGATCACATAAAAGTTAAGATTTTAGTGGCGACATCTATATTAAGAAAATGCAACCATAACATACATAAAGAGAGCTTCAGTTTCAACAATTACCGAAAACAATTTTATTTTGGACTACGTAAATTTTTGCTGTAATTTATATTTCATTGAGAAATAAAAAAGAATACACACGCACAAAGTCATGTATTTTTATATTTATATATATATATATATATATATATATATATATATATATATATATATATATATATATATATATATATATATATATATATATATATATATGTAAAACGCGAATTAACGAATAAAAGACAACTATTCATTTCGTCACTTTTTGTGTTTTTAAAAATGCTTTTCAGCTATAAAAAAGTACGTTTGTCGTTCTTAACATTACTGCTTTAGCACAGACATACACCCCACACATTATTGTTTAAAATTTGAATATTTTTTCCCACTTCAGAGGCCATAGAACCAGCGGTTTCACAATGTTCTTCCCGCTTCATTAGTTATTTTGACAGTTCGGCATCTACACATTCAGAGAAACACTTTGGCTTTCTCAAGTGTTTTTTGCTGTGCTATATGCTTTTTTTACTCTAAATTTATTAATATAGTTTTATGTAACACTGATTTTTATGCTTATTACTAATAAATGAAAAACATTTATTTAATAGATTCATAATAAGAATTGGCTTTATTCTTTTTAATTTCCATGGGTTCACCTAAATTTCCCTGGTTTTATACTTTTTATTCCGATTGTTGAACTAACTTTTGAAGTACTTTTTTGACTGAAAGACATTTCTAGAAATAAAACGTAATTGACGACTGCATCTAAACGGACTTGTTATTTACCTACTTCGTTTTCTTTCTTAATGTCTATTCATTTTTGCAGTGACTTTTTTGAGTACAAAAATAATCTAAAGCGCTTTTACGACATTTGTCTACCCGTTTTTGGTTAGTTTCACAAAACACGCGAACTAAAAACTGATAAGGAATATGATTTAAAAATTATACGAAAAGAGTGTGAGGAAGTATTTGAATTGATTGGTATTAGAACAAAAAATTAAAATATTTGTATTTTAATGAACAATTTAAAAAATTGTCTATTTTTTAAGCGTTTATTTTTTATTGAATTTATTTATTTATTTTATTTTATTTTATTTTATTATTTTTTTCAAATTTTGAAGCTAATGCGCGAATTAAAGGAATTCATTTTCTAAAATTATTACTTTCTCTACACTTAAATTCTCTACAATTTTCTTACAACTTGCTTTTGCTATTAGTAATCGCTTTTCGAAAATAGACAATTCTTGGCAGCCACTTTTTTCCCTAATTTCTCAATATATACTGTGTATGAGTGAATTTCGGCCAAAAGTATTTTTTGAAAAAAAAAAAAAAAAAGAATCGACTTCAAAACTGCAGCAGGAAGGATATTGCGTTGAGTTCGTGATAGATGTTCAAGCAACATAAGAACCCATTTTTGGCTGATGTAAAAAAAAAAAAAAAAACAGCTGATACTAATATTTTGATAAACCATGTTGGACTCCAGTGGGCTCAGTTTTAAACTCGGGCTCGGAGTTGAACAAGAGGCAATATGCCCCGGGCTCGTGCGCGCTCAATTCACAAGTTTTCGGGCTTGGACGATTCGGGCTTCCAAAAATGAGCCCGAACTCATCTCTATAAGATAAATATTAATGGATAAGACTTTGGTCTCGAAATCAGAAGGTTCCAGGTTTGGAGCCCAACGCCACCAAGTTTACCTATTGAGAACATGCTGGGTACGTGCTCACAAAACCCATGGGTCCGGAAGTCCTATGGTCAGTCGTTAGCAATTACCAAGAGTGCAGAGCAACTGGATGCCGTCCCACCCCTCCAGAACAATGTCTAATTTGTGAAACTGGTGGTGCCACCAACCGAATCTCAAGTTCGGCTCCTTTTACTTTCTCACGAACCGCTTCCTTTTGCCTTAGATCTATACTGGGGCTTGAGTCTCCCAAACAAAATTTACAACGACACAGTATGCGTAAATAAATTGCACACAAATCTCTCATAGTGTCAATGACCTACGTCAGTTATGAAGAAACATAAACACATCAATAATATATATATCATACAAGAAAAATGCGTCAAGCTGTTAAAAGAAGCTTAACGCAAGAAAAATATTTAATCTGACAACATAACGTTGGCGTCTACCAAATTACGCAATAATTTTTCTCCATTTAAGAAAGGAGACAAAAATCTTGAAAAATTTAACAACCTAATGAATTCATTTATTCCTCAAAATACGAACCATTATTAGAATTATTATTATTACATACACCGAGCATCCATCACTTATAAATGACTGTCGAGAATGATTACTTGACATCATTGAAACGAGCATGATTCGACCAAAAAAGGGGAATCGAAATGTGATGGACAGTCAAACGAAGTTTAAAGACTGTAATTACATGAAGTTGCGCGTGATGGTTTATCACGAGATCTCTACCTGATTTGCAGTAGCCACATCCCTATTATCAGTCGTTCGTTCATGGGTAATATATAATGAATTACACTTTTGCTATTGCCAGCAAATTGAACATTTAGAAGAAAAGAAACCGTAATTCAATAAATTTCTTCTTTTGATTGTCGCCTGCTATTTAAACGCCTGAGCTGTAGAAATAAAATAATCCTAAATTAGTTTTAAAAAATACGCTTTTAGATGCACTTATATTCCAGCAACATGTAATATAAGTACAGTAGCCCCTCGTTATATCGCTCATTCGGATATACCGCTCTTTTCTTTTATCTCCCCCCCCCCCCCAAAAAAAAAAAACTTTTAGTTCGAAACCATTTTTGAGAAAATATGTAAGGTGCTCAGAAAAGGTCTCTTTCTTATTTTTTTTTCGTCATCAATGAACAAAACGAAGGTTCTTCTATACGACTTTGGATTCTTATTTTACCAAAACAATAGGTTAATTTTATGTCGGTATACATATTTTTTACGACCAGCACATTGTAACAACAACTGCGGTAAGTTACATTTTTTGTTACTTTTGACTGAAAAAAAAATAATCTAATGTTCGAATAAATGAATTTTTATGTATGTGCACATATAATTTACTTGCATGCTGAATAGAAAACTGTTTTTAATGACCTCGGTTATATCGCGCTTTCGGATATATCGCGCTTTTTTCTTGTCCCTGAAAAGCACGATATAACGAGGGGTTACTGTAATATAGTTTACATAATATAGTTAAGCCTTTAGTATTAATGATAGTGTTAAATATATCACTTTTATATTTGTAAAGAACGTGAATTTTATCTTTTATTCAGAGTTACATACATACATACAAACCCACAAGTGAAACTAATAAAAGAGCGTACCGTAAAATGGGGTGTATAGGAACAGCGGGGTCAATCGGAACAAAACTTCCCGACCGTACAAAGAAATTCTTCATAAATATACTATTGAGTATTTTTCGCCATGAATTTTTTTTTTAGAAAGGTAAGATCATAGGAAGTAGGAAAAAATTACTTTTGTCAATCTGGCAACGCTACTGGCTTCTAAAGAGGGCTGCACGTTGAATGCTAGAAAACATCACATTTTCATAGACTGCAAAACTTCATATGCAAGAACAAACCTTCTTATATTTAAAAACTATGAGTGGTATGTTTCAATTATACATGTATCTGAACAACAGAATACCACATTAGAATTTACATTTTTTATAAATTGTGTCATAAAAGTGAAGAATTCTGAAAAATGCCATAGGAAAAAAATTTGCGGGGTGAATCGGAACACTTAGTTCTGTTGTTCCAATTCAAACTTATTTGAAGGAAACTGTTTGAAAAATCAAGATTCTAACCCTAATTCTTCTAATCAAGACAAGGACAAGGATTTATTACTGTTTATCCCTTCTCGTGAGCAACTAGATCTTAGAATGACAAAAGTTGCAGATTTCAAAAGATTTTTTCTCCAGGAGACTTCTTTTTACTTAAAATAAAAGGGGGAAAGTCACATTGACTTTATGTAGTAAACGTCCAGCACACAGACAGTGATGAATAAGCGAAAAAATCTTTCAGGACAATCCCCGAAACCCAGAAATTTCAAAAAACTAAAGAAAAGGTAGAGTTCATCCCAGGAGATGTTATGAAAAAACTTAAGCCAAGTCACAATTGCAAGTTTTAAGGACAAGTACATATTTGTGGACGATATGAGTGACTTCCATTCATGTTAAATCTTTGTATTTCAATTCAAAAGTATTTCTTAAAATTACTTTTCATTTTTCATAAGTTCAAAATTATTTTGAATTTTCACAAATTATAAACGTTTACTGGTACTGAAATTATACATTTATTTGACAGTAATTATCTGTTCTTATTCTCTCCCATCAATATTAGTCATGTTTGTGAGACCTATTACAGATTAAATTGAAAAAAATAAAAATTTTAACAAGTGTTCCGATTGACCCCTATCAGCGGGGTGATTCGGAACACCCATAATTTGCTATATATTTTAATAGTAATTGTTCAAAATCTTTTGTCTTTGCTTGGAATATCAAAAGTAAAGCAAGACCGAAGTTTTTATCCAAAAAATAAAATTAAAAAAAAATCTTTTAACTGCTTTTTTTACAATCAAAGCTGAAAAGTGTTCCGATTAACCCCATTTTACGGTACTGTAAAACAGGAATCCTGTTTTTACAGTATAATACAGCTAAATTTATGGTAATAAACTGTAAAAATCGCTCATTTTACAGCAATAAACTGTCAAATTGTTCATTTTACAGTACTAAACTATAAAACTTCTCGTTTTACAGTACTAAGCTGTAAAATGGCTAACTTTACAGTTTATTACCGTGC
Organism: Uloborus plumipes; assembly: GCA_038373865.1. Classification (NCBI taxonomy): domain Eukaryota; kingdom Metazoa; phylum Arthropoda; class Arachnida; order Araneae; family Uloboridae; genus Uloborus; species Uloborus plumipes. Next base: position 10,589 of record JAXGGA010017459.1, on the reverse strand, counting down.
ATTTTACAGTTTTAAGCTGAAACCGCTGCTGCCAGTATTATACTGTTATTTTTAAAGTCTAATACAGCTAAAATTTACGGCAATAAACAGTAAAATTTCTAACTTTACAGTAAGAAACTGTAAACTTGCTAGTTTTATAGTTTATTTCCGTGGCATTTTACAGTTCTAAATTGGAACCTCGGCTGACAGTATTATTACTGTAAAAACAACAGCTCACTTTTTGTAGTGAACATCCTCATCGATCCGGATTGATAGTAGATCCAGGTTAACCGAATTAACTGCTTCAATTACAATTTTTTTTCAAAAAAAAAAAAATTGCAAAAAAAAAAAAAAAATCACATTTTTAAATTTAATTTTTCAATACAGGGAAATGAAACAAACAAAATATGTAGGTTTTAAGTTGAATTTTTAATTTTTATAGGAGTAAAATCATTTAGTTTCACCCGAGTTTTCTCGAGATAATAATTACCTGCAACTCATAAGCGGTTAATGAAAGTACTAATCAAGCATAATAACCTATAAATTGAGCGAAGGTACACATAAACTACTGGTGCTCAGTTTAAATTGGAAATTTTGAATTCAAGAGAATGAAATACAAACTGTGCAAGAGAAAATTACAAAATTACATTTTACGGCCTACAAAAATATATTATTGTCCTAACTCGCCTTTTGCTTATATTGTATGTACAGCTAAATGGTTGTCCGGATTAAGCGAAGTCAGGTTTAATACGATCTGGATTAATGAGGAGTTTTTGTATTACAAAACCGTGAGTTTAATACGCCCTAAAAATAAAATCCCTTGCTAGCCTATTTGTAGGGTTACCACAATTAACACAGGCCAAACCCTGAATCCATCTTCATAATGAGAGAGAAGGAAAGGCAGATGTGTAGTATCGGCAGCAAGGTGTTTCGGTGAGCAACCTTGTGGTTTTCATTTTATAATGCTGTTGTTCGTTGTTGTCGAGTCCATGGTAAATTGAGTCGTGTTAAGGCCCGGTTTCCTAGGAGTGAAATCGTCGATCTCTGGCGAGGCGACAGACGCCGCCGCCTTCTGCGCATGCGCCTGAGCGGCAGAGTGACGTCGCTTCATGCCACGCTCCAATCAAACTGGTTCTGATTCCAGCGTGCGTCGCGCCCGGCGTCGGCGACGATTCTAGGAAACCAGCCCTTTAACTGTGCGGATGATTGCAGTCGCTAACTTCGGCACGTCTTGAGTGTAAGGCACGTTTCTCAGGTGGTCCTCAACTGGCACCATTCGCATCTTTAGAACAGGCAACGGTTGTGCAGGGCACTCAAAAATATGTCTCGGAGTTCGTATGGCATGCGGACAGTTTTTGCAGGGGATATATCGCGCACCTAAAATGAAAGGGGCAGTTCTCCAATTCGATTATTATTTAAAATGTTCCCCTTTCATTCCAGATGTGCAATTTCCAGATGTGCGATTTCCAGATGTGCAATTCATCTTGGTTTTACCAAGGAGAATCCTCATCCCTCTAAATTGATTAGTTTTGAATGCCTCGTCATAGCCAATGTTCCTTGGTCAATAAGTCGGCCCATTAAATGTCTGTGATGCCGATGTGAACACTGTACAGGGATTCATTGGAGGCTACATCATTTCCGCCTAATGTGCAGGCTCTTAAGCAGTACGTAGTCAGGGGCGTAGAAACCGGGGGAGCTACAGCTCCCCCTGGAATATTTCAGATCGGCTCAGCTCCCCGGAAAATTTTTCGCACTACAGTTTTTTGCAGTACATTGTTATACCTAAAAAACCTGATTTCAAAAACTTTAGTGAACCCCTCAAACCCCCTTACTAGATCCCTACCTGTGTAGCCCACCCCCCCCCCCCCCCCCCATTGCCTCTAGGCCCAGTTCTTATCCCTAATGTATCCAAAGATGGCCTACAATTCGCATTTTAGACTTCTATCTCAAAATGTTTCTATCCTCTAAAGTCAACAAAAATCGTCTAAAGTCATGTTTGCATGGTACCATTTGAAAAAATTTCCGGGAGAGAAGTTTGAAACTTCCTATATCTGAGCAAATATTACATCAAAAACTAAGTTCATATGAAAAAAGTAGAAATGTCATCTTTCTGACGAAAGAGATATTAGTAAAGTTTAAGTTCCTTTTATCCACAAAAAATATTTATTTGAACTTTTATGAGTTAATAATTGAGCTTGTATGTATAGGGAGAAAAAATGAGCTTTGCCCCCTCCCCCCTCTCACAGAAAGCACCAAGATCTGGCACTGCGTCGGGCTCCCCCTGCTTTTACAAAGTTCCTACGCCACTGTACATAGTTCGCAGGTGTGGTTTTTGCGTTACCTTTCAAACTAGGTTCCTAAGCCGATTTACAGTCGGAGAAGATTGCTAGCCCTTCTGTAGGGCCTGATGATCTCTTCATAAACAGAAAGCTCACTGGTGAAATTTGAACTGTGAGGCCTGTATTTCTTTTAAGTTGGTATTTACTTCTATCCCGGAAAAGAAAGAGGATGCCATCATCTCCCTTACTGACGACTTTGATGAGAAAACCGGTGTATGCAACATTTCAGAATTCTAGCAAAATATCGTACAACATAACTGCAATTCATGATTTCTGTTGCGGCAAGTGGGGCACTTGAACCTGGTTGAGGTAGATGGTGGGCAAATATTTTTAGAAAATGCGTGCTGTGTTTGTTTACGATTCTACAATTAGATCTGAACTTGAACAAAAGCAAGACTCATCAACGTGTGGAAAACAACGAGAAATTTCTTGCCTGGCGCGGCCGAAATAAAATCACCATCATTCTAAATCCGTAACAAAGTCGAGATTCAAAAACTTTCTCATGCCATCATTCTATTGCAATAAGTGGACAACATCCACATTGGAAATCCTTGACCCGTCCATCCCCCTTTGAAGTTTTTCGCCAGAAATTTGCTACGTTTGACACCGAGATCTATCTACTAAGCACAGAGCAATGAATAGCCAAAAATCTGAAACAACATATATATTGCTGAAGGTTATGGGAAAGAAAAATCAGCAAATCTTTCCCAAATCGATGCATTTTGACGGTCACGGACACAAATTACCAGAGGAAAAATAAATCAACTAAACGGCCTCTTTGTCTGCCTTTTATACGCCACCTATCCCAACAGATTCCTTTCGCCGTAATTGCACAAAATGGAAAACAATTGGTTCGGAACTCCTCCTAATGAAAAAGTCGTGAGCGACCGTCCGAATAACTATCTAGATAAGCAATAGATGTGAGGGAATCGGGGGGAGGAAAAAAAGAAACGTTGATTGAAAACAATAGATAGCACAAACTTGGCCGCATAGAGAAAACGTTCGATTCTCTTCGGCAAACAAAGACGCTGCCGGGCAATGGGAACTGTGACTATGTTCCAAAGAGTGTATTGTGTCAGTCTGTATAATAACAATTACACTAATAATTGAATAGAGCATAGTTGCCTTCCGCAATGAAAGCTCGCAGTTTAACACAATACGAACGTTTATCTGAAAAGATTCGGTTGGAAGTGCTTTTACATGTTCGATTCGATTCCTGCAAGCTTTCGATTAATTGCTTCCAGTTGAAATGTATTTTTGACTCAAGTTGTACAGAAACAATTAGAATACTTATTGCTAATCATAATTTTAATGTGTTCTTCAATTGATTAAATAGTTTTTTTCATATAATAGCTTTACTGTACCGTAAATGCGAGGTATTTTGGCTCAAATTCCTTCTTAGGACAAAACATTAAAAATAATATAACGCTCTCTGCTAACCTTCAAATAGCAGTTTTTAAATTAATTTCGACAGTGTGGAACTGCAGGGTTCCTTTCAAAGAATGAGAAATAAGTTTCTGGAGTAAAATAATAGGCAATTAAATAATATTTTGTTCTCATAGTAATGTCCGTTTCATCGAAGGGACCGCAAAATGAGGTTTTATTCACATAAGTGGACAACAATAAGGCTTTTTAATTCCCTTAAAAGAGATTTAGTAAATGTCACGAAGTCTGCAAAGACGTTCGATAAATTAATAACAATAAACTAGAATTACTAAGTACTTCATTATTTCGTGACAATAGTCAATTGCATACTATAATTATATAAGGAAACTTAAACTAGAAGTTACACATCTTAACACACATTTTGCACTTCATAACGAATCAAAAGTTTCAGCTGGCTGCACATCGTAAATGGTTTTGCCACTCAGTGACTTTCGTTAAAACGACCACAATATAAGGCATACTATTTCAACGCTAAAAAGGGCTGCTAATAGCGAAATTAAGTCAGCGCAACATTATACGGATATCCTTTAAATACCAAATGCGCGGCTTTTGAGAATGGATCACTTTAAAAAAATATCTCGCAAAGAGTCATCACCTCACATCATAATCATCATGAACCCTCCTAAAGAGCAAGTGGTGTCGGCGCCACTTGTTAGTTCAATCGATTCAAGAGTAGACAGAAGAAGGGAGAAGCGCCGGCAACCACGAAAATCGTCTGCATTCTTATTTGGAAGATAAGATCAATCGAAGAAATCGCGATCAAATAAATCGCATGCGAAATAATACTATTACGCAAAATCAAAACATTGATGGATAGGATCAATTAAGAAAATATTACCAAACCCTGCTTTATTGTTTTTCCGGGCTGCATGGTACTTTAGGATAATTTAATTGATTTTAAGAACGTTTTTTAAATTTGAAACGACTACCGTTAATACTAAGTCAAATCCTTTTTCGAAAAAATTTGAAAATTGAAAATGGGGATTGACTAAAATACAGTAAAGAGAAAACAAAAGGTTCCTACTAAAATTGCGAAGTAAGAGATCCTGAAAGACAGAGAGAGTAATCATTATCTTCAAAGTTTCAACTGCCCGAAGTTTCGACTGACTGATTTGCGACTCTACTGTCTTCATTTAAAAATTGAAATTGACAGCAACAGAAAAAGGCTTAACCAGGTTTATTTTACTAATTGATTATCGTGTTCACAGAATTTTGAGTCACATCTCTTTTTACGCATTCTCTCCCGAGTTTTCTCACGATGGTTATCGCACTTCCTTTACTTTGAAAAAGGATCAAACACCAACTACGTTCGAGGGAAAGCGAATAGCAAATCATGATTGCTCAAAAAAGCTTAGTATAGAGTCAAAAACAATTTTAGCACATCAGCATGCATATTATCACAAGAAAAACAAAAAAAAAAAAAAAAGGACACATTGTAATACATAAATTTGACTTACTGTTAGCTGATCATATGTAAAGAACAATCCAAAGTACACTTACCTAAAAAATAAGAGTAAAGAATTAAAAAACTACTTATTGTTAAGTAAAACACATAACACAAAAGAAGTCAAAATTCATAGTAGTTCAAACAATTTGTCCTCCATTTTCCTTATTTAGTATTATAGTTTTATCTTCAACAATAGAATGTGAAAGAATTTAGGCATAGGAAAATAGTACTCATGTACCCGTGTATCTGTACTGCAACAAGAAACACTTGTTTTCCTAGCACTGACACTATGCTGACAGAGAAAACACTTTTACAGAATTTCTTCTTTCTACCGAGAGTTAATTTACAGAGAGGTAAAAGCGTCATTTGGGCAATTGGGAGAAGGAGGGGGAGGGGGGGTGGTCAATTGCACTCACCCCTACACTAGAGAGCCAAAATGTAAATAAACATTTGTACATTTATTTTACTGCTTTTCTCCCTGTAATGTGTAGTGAGTATACACTTTGCTCCTCCTGTAGAATTTTGAAATGGTGGGCTTGTATAACCCTTTGGATCCGGGCTGTTTTTTAGGAATTTTTCTTTCGACCCAGGTAGTACGACAGTTGAACCACAGATTTCTTTTCCATTGAAAAGAGAAGGTATAAACTGTCGTATCAGACGTAAGAAACCTTGAAAAAATTCCCGGCTCCAAAGGGTTCGAGTGAAAATCTCAACCCCGTCCTCTAAAAAAAAAAAAAAAAAGACTTACGGAACAGCATGTGTACCGCCCGGCTTCTAAAGGATAAGGGACGTGGAAACAGAATCGTGTCTGCAAAAAGACACGAGAAGGCTTTGAAACCTTCTAAACCAGAAATACGTTGTGTTCTCGAGTATTTTCTCCGTAGCTTGACATCATCCATAAATTTAGGTCCACTACCTCAGGCTTCGGTTTGACTTTTAAGACTTTGGTTAGCAAAACTATGGAACATTTTTGTATCCCATTCAGGGGGGCTGGTTTGGTAGCAGGAACCTTAGAAATTGCGACATTTGCGAGATGTTAAATCTGCCACTGGTCGAATTGCATTTACATGGTTAAGAATGGAATTCAAAGATATAAGGCAGCCCATGCGAAGGAAAAGATACAACAGATTTGAAATTAACTGAATTTCACAAATACTCAAATTAATTTTGATAAGTTGCAGCAGTAAATTTTAATCTTCAAAAGAAAGCAATGAAGAAGTGCTATTGGTGATTTTAATACAGAGTTATTTATTATCTTTTGTATAACGTTAGCTATTCGACAAAACACTTTTGCTCCAATGACTCTTTTCAATGCTCAAATTTTTTGGGGGGAAAAGGAGTTTTAAGTATTTGGAGAGAAGCGTTTGTGATTTGCCGCAAACATCGACAAATCGTTGAAATTTAAAAAATGTCACTGGTAAAAATACCCTGAAGCAAAACACATTACAAAAACACAAAAGTACAAAAAAAAAAAAAAAAGAAAGAAAGAAAGAAAAATATAAACAAAAGATTTCAAGAAATGCTGCCATTTATCTGACCATGGCAGTAGTATGTGGGTGTTAATTTACAAATGAACTTTTTCACAAAGAAAACGAAACTCATATCGCAATGAAAATGCTTTGGTATTTCAGGGAAAAAAAACTCAATGCATTTCTAGCAGCACGTGCAGCGTGATTTCACTTCCCGCACAAATCTGGTGGCAGATTTTTGCTTCATCCTCCCGCCATGAAGCGGGGGCGTGGTAGACACCGTTCCAAGGAGCGTGGGAGCAAAGAAGAACAGCTCCTCACCCACCCGCCCCCCAGCACCACCGAAGGGAATCCCAAGAAAGAAGCCTGTCTTATTAAACTCTTCAACCCTCCAGGGTCGTTAGCTGCTCTGCTAATTAACAGTATTTCGGTAGAACGCCAGATGGTAGCGTTTTGGGCAAGAGTCGTAGTTTCAAGTTACGAGGAAGCCAAGAAAACGTGTGGCTTATTTGGATATGGTGCATACCAACAAAACAGTTCTGGTAAATTCTCTTAAGTTACTGTCTGATCTTCTTTGGAAAAATCTCCTGCGCATTTACGCATGCGTCAGGTCTTCTCTGATCTTACCAAAATAGGGGTTTAAGTAAGATAACAATAAGGGGAAGAATAATAATAAGCATTTTGAGCCGTATAAAACAACGTGGAACAATGCTAATTTCAAATACATAGTTTAGATGAATATGTCAAAAGGCTATAGCAAATGCAAGTTTTGAATTGAAAACTTCGGAAAGTTATCCCCCACAACCCATCTACTATTTTTAAGTGGAATTGTTCGCGAGTGCTAGGCACGGTTTTCATGGACAGACAGTAAAAATCTAACTTCTCTCCAATAACATGTCAGGCTTTTTTTCTGTAAATTATCAGTAATTCTAGTGAAACGGAGTTCATTTAATGAAACTTTTCATTTGCACGAAACGTTCCAATAAAAAAGCTCATGAATAAAAAATTTAAAAAAAATCAATGATAGAACCACAAATGTCATTAAAAAAAAAAAAAAAAAAAAAAAAACGCATAAAAGTTTTCCGAGGTTACAAAGAAGACCCTTTCAAAAAACGTGAGCTTCTGGAGAGAGAAAGCTCAAACTTTTTGAAGAGAGAATTCAAAAATTCCTTCTATGTAAGCTCGATTTGTAGTCAATTTTGAAATCTATTATTTCAAACAAAGACAATAAGTACATATAATGAAATACAGCTTGCTTTTTAACAGATAATTTATAAACGAGGACAGCTTCAAAAATCTGGATTATTTGCAAACTTTTAAAAGATTCGTGTCCAAGTCCACAGCTAAGGGCAACCTTTTTGGTGACCCTGGTTGTCATCACTGATTACTACTATTGAGCATTCCTAGTCCAGAACTTTGCCCTATTTCGTACGGAAATTCCGTGGTAACAGAAACCGGACTAGTCTCCAGCCAATTTCGACTGCAATTCCAAACTTAGGACGGCTAAATTTAATATGCACGTGCAGTAAGCCGCAAAGATTTTAAAGTGCAGGAGGTCGCTGCACGAGAAGCATCGGAGAAACGAAAAGGATCGTGCGATTCCAACGCCTGATTGGGGGAGGTCAAGAAGACGATTAGGCGCCTGACGTCTGAAGAATAGAAGGATTAGAAGAGAGAGACAGCAGATTACGCGGTAGTGGACACGAAATACCGCTTGTCGTGTTTCCGGACATACCATTGCCCTGTGTTCCATCTAGACAGATTAGCAGATAATGGTGGAAATACATTGTGTTAATGACAGTCCGGGACGAAGCAGCAGCTTTGTCGAGGGGTCAACTTGCGCTTGAAATATTGCAGCAGATATCTGGAGCCTGCGCAGAATTTGATCAACCATATATAGGCAAGATCAGACTCTTAAATGTCACTCATAAACAAAGGAGAAAAAAGTATACAAAGTATTTCTTGCTCTCCATGAGCTAAGAGTGTTAAGAGCCATTATTTTGAAAATCAGACAAAAAAGGGAAATTTTGGCAGTGACAATTTTTTATTTTCCTCATTTTTTATATGTGAAAGTAAGTCATGAGAAGTAAACATTCTGAAATTTTTAGCCCTCCAAAAAATTTTGTTCGCTTGGTAAAAATTCCCAAAGTTTGAACTGAAAGAAGCATTTCAGCGCATTGAAATGCGTCTTTCAGTAGTTTTACCAAAAAAGCGCTGCAAAACATTGTTTAAATAACTAGCTGAGTTTTAGAAGTGTCCTTCATTGGTGTAGCAAAACAAGAAATGACTGCCATCTTAATAAAAATGATGTATTTATTCTATGTCGAAGATTTAAATTAAAAGAAACGTATTTACAAAATTACATAACAAAACGTACAACTCACAAGATAACCAACTTAGAACTCGTTGCCAAAACATAGTCAACTGTTTAAATATAATTCAGAGAAGCAAAAATTTGCATACGTTAAATCAAATGAAATCGTATCGTCAATTTACGATAGAAAATGAAAATTCCAAGATCAAACTTGGGGCATTTTTATCGAGCGAACAAAATTTTTTGGGGGGCTAAAAATTTCAGAATGTTTACTTCTCATGACCTACTTTCACATATAAAAAATGAGGAAAATTAAAAAATGTCACTGCCACACCTTGTTTGAATTTCAAAATAATGGCTCATAATATATCAAGAACCATTTTTATACGCTTTAGAGTTTTCATCAAGGTTAAATGATAAACTTCTTGTGATTAAAATCTTTAGAGACAACAATTTTTTGCAGTTCAATACTTTTTTTGTGTAGCAAAGCATTAATAGAAGCTCCACTTGTTGCTAAAACTCCTAAGAATATCTGAACTTGGGTAAAAACTTAAAAGATATGAAACAGTCGATCTGGAAAGTGAAATAGCAACAAGAACAGTTTTAGAAAAATCAGTGATGAGCTTGGCTTTGTTTTCAAACCGACTTCTGGCAATAGACAAAAGCAAACATTTTAAAGGGATAAAAATACGAAAGATTATGCTGTTCTTGTAGAAGTTGCAGAAACTTTTGCGCCTTTCCCCGTATGAATACCATTCTTTTCTAACAGCCAAATTTCCAGATCGACTTTTTGATACCTTTTAAGATTTCTCCCACTTTCAGATGCTCCCATGAGTTTTGGCAACAAATAGAGCTTTTATTAATGCGTTGTTGCTCTGCTACACAAAAGAGTACTGAACTGTACCATTTGTTGTACCCCTTAGTTTGCTCTCTTAGGGTTGAATGACAAGAGTTCAACTTAATAACTTAAAAAAATTGAGGACGATAAGCAGCTTCTTTCGCAATTTGTTGAATAAAATAAAAAAAATCATAAGAGAGACAACAAAACAATCGATGTTGAGGGTCTCTCTTTTGGAGTTCGTTTTCACGAGGTTCGACTACATCGCATATAGCAGCAGTCGACAACCTAAATTGACTGAAGATCGACTTTCCAACTTTGGTGTGAACACAATATCGACTGGGGTGGGTGGAGTGAGGTGGGGATGTAACGTGCACATTTAAGTTAATAAAACGGTGATTTTAAGTCACCCACCCTCAAATTGTTGGTTAACTCTTATAAAAAAGAAAGACTTAGATACTTGTTAAACAGTTGCTTTAAATTTTTTAAAAAGTTGTTAACCAACATCAAAATATTTTCGAACACAAGAATATTGCTGTTTTAAAAAAAATGATTAAATAGTGATTATAAAAAGTTCTGGTGGAAAAAAAGCCAAATAATTTTTGATTAAGAGGCTAAACCTCATTTTATTCAGAAATTACTGTTTATTAACTGAAAGCAAGTTTCAAAATACGGCCGCGAGCGACTCCAAATGGGCTCAAGATCGACTGGTCAATCGCGATCGACGGGTTGCCTACCGCTGGCATACATCATAATC
>JAXGGA010017458.1:0-24305 GCA_038373865.1 Uloborus plumipes | reverse complement strand
CCCATCTGCGCCCTCGCCATCTCTCCCAGCAACAGTTACGTCCTCACGGCTCATGAAGACAACGGTAAGTAATTTACGCTTGTTAAGGAAACTCCGTGGATTCGGGAAGTTGCTTGGTGAAAATAGTGGACACAGATTTTGTAACATGGATTTTATAAAGACAAACACAACAGTGGAAAACAAGCCTAACAACTAGTAACGACCATTTTTGAAGTATATATGTGAACATGTTGCTACAAAGATAAAGATAAAAGTATAACAAACCAACAACGCTCATTTCAAAAAGCGAGTTTTCCAATTTAAGGGAAGGAATGATGTCATCATATTCAATCAGGATTACCACACTTTTCATCAAAAGAAATATTCTCAAATGTTTATCCCTTTCAGTTGAAGGCGACCGGGGTTTGAATGAGTCCGGCCCAACCGGTTTTTGCTCTAAAACCCGGATTTTTTCGGGTTTTTGATGAAAAACCTGGGTTTTCTCTGGTTTTTTTAAAAATCATTTTGATATCATTCTCTATTTGTGCACCTATTTTTCACCTTTTGTGCACCTTAAAAGTCCTTAGAAACTCCTTATTTTTCATTTTTTAAAATAAGGGCCCTGAAAAGTACTTATTTTTGGCTTAAGGTCCTTAAAATTCCTTCCAAGCCCTTTTTTTTTTTGCTTTTGCCAACAATTTAATGATTTAAATTTGCTAATAATATTGGAAAAATATTCTTTTTATTTCTTAAGCATGACCTGAAAATATCTACTTATCACATCCGTTTGATTTAACGAATTAAGAATAATTATTTTTTAGCTTTGAATTTTAATGATAAATGTTTTTGCAATATTTTTCTAAGGACAAAGGCTTGAAGTCCAAAGTGTGTTTATGTAACCAATAAAATGTATGTACATTTGATATATACTTTCGAGGTCCTTAATTTTTTTTAAAAAGTCCTTAGAAAGTCCTTATTTTTCGTTTTAGGAAAGGAGTGGGAACCCTGTTTTTACTTTTATTTTTTTTAGAAGCGGGGGAGTCCCGAAAAGATTCTTACCACGCAAATTTGGAAACAGAACTCTAATATTGAAGTTTTGACATTGATATTTTAACCCTCTCGGCACCCTGGACCTCATATGAGGCTCCTACTTTTGAACTCAATTTTGGAAGAAGTAAACACTTAAAATGATTTTTTTTTACTTAGAAGCCTCATATGTGATCTACATGAATAGGTGGAGTCACTGACGGAAAAAAAAAATCATTTTAAGTGTTTACTTCTTCCAAAATTGAGTTCAAAAGTAGGAGCCTCATATGAGGTCCAGGGTGCCGAGAGGGTTAAATTGATATTGGAACTGAATTTATAAATTGAAATAATTATTGCTTGTTTTGATCTCTACGCATTAAAAAAAAGCAAATAGTGTGAAATTCAGGTGTAGTTTTATTTCTAATGCCTAATAAGTTGTCAGGAAAGGAAGTGGGCAATTTCTGGAAGAGGTACTGACCAAGACTAAAGATTGAAACAAACTCTAAATATTATAGCTAAATTGGTCAATACCAATTTCTAGGCTCAGTATGGATCAAAATGCTCGTAATATTTAGTTTGTTTCTAAAATAAATGTTTTCAATATGCAGTATATTTTGAAAAAACCCACTGTACCGACATAGTGGATTTTTTAGGTGGATCACCGACATAGTGGCCCAAAAAAACATGGGTTTTATCAGGCTGAGCCCGCTTTGGCAAATCTTGATTTCGACCAAAAATTCGATTTCTACTTTTTTGAATCATTAAAAAGTTTAAACTTTTATCTCTGCAACCAAATGTCCTACTTGTTTATCAAAAAGCAAAAGCATCAGAACTTTTTGTCCTTTCAAAAGCATGCACCGTGCCATCCCATAAATGAAATCTGTAAATGCATTTATCTGGAACCATGAATTTCCCATGTTCGTGTTCCTCTTTCTCAATATCTGTCGAACTTACGAGGCTAATTGTTTAATGACGCTTATAATAAGTAGTTTTTTGCATTTTAACACAACAATTTGATGATATATTGATGAATACTTTTTTTAGAGTCAAAAATCATCAAAAATACTTATGTGAAAGTGGTATTGAGTAAAATATTAAGTATGCATTTTTATTTCAACTCACAGAGAAAAAGGTGGGTTAAAGTGTGTAAAACATGTTATTCTAACAGGTATAAAAACTGCTTAGCCCCATCTTTCACCATTTTCGAGAAAGAGGTTGATGAAGTTGGTAAATTTATCACGGCGGATATGAGGCTTACCTGTTCCCCTTAAGATTATTTTTGGCTCTCTCTGTTTGAAGAATTTCTAAATTAAAGCCGTATTTGCAACATTATTTATTTATTGATTTAAAAAAGTGATTCACAGGCAAAAATCCAGTAAAAGAAATACAATAACAATTAAAACAAATTATGCATTTAAAATGTTAAAACATGCAGACTTAAAATTATAAATTGACATATTAAAAATATCCAAAAATTATGACAATGAGTATTGAAAAGTTTGTAAAATTTAAAAATTATCAACGAAGTTAGATCTCGAAAAAACGTTTTTAAAATATGAGTGACTCCTAAGAGTCCTATTTGAGGAAAAATTAATAATATCGGAGCAGACAACTAAATCATTTAGAATTTTATAGAAGAGAAAGAAGACGCAAAAGTTCACGGCGTGCTTCAAGTCTGAGAACTTTGTAAGTAGTACACCAAGAAAAGTATGAACAAGTCGAAAAATCATGCTTAATATACTCGGTTACTTTAAAATAGGCGCATTTGTTTTAGAAATTTTGCATCGTCTCCATGGAAACCGCACGAAAGACAACAGTTCCACTCTTTTTCCTTACACTGCTGTCGAGGCATTTCATTTATTTTATGTTTATCGAATGAGGCTTACGCTTTTATTTATGTCCTCGTATCTCAGTTATTTCGAAACGTTTTCTGACAAATCTAGTGCTGAATAGTTGAATAGTGAAAAGTATTCTATTAACATTGATTGAATGGTAGTTTAAGCACAAAACAATTTTGATCGTTTGCATTTAACCATTGTTGCACAAGCTAAGTGGGAAAAAAGTCCACAGGGCTAACTATGACAACCATTAGGGAAAAGTGCGGAGAGTCGGGAAATTAATATTTTTTTTCACCTGCCTCCTCTCGTTACATAGGTTATAGTTCTGTAGCATAAATAATAAATATATTATTATTGTGACTCTTTACAGGCTTGCAAGTCATAGACTCCCGCCGTACCGTCGTACAGTCCATCCAGCCCATAAGCAGCTTTTCAACGTGAGTCTGTCCAAAATATCCTTTTTTTTTTAATAAACGGGCCATTCTCACAGAAATAGTCATTTTCATGTCCTTGTTATAATTAGGGAAGCTTTTCTAACTAATACATATTTTAAGGGGTGGAAAATATTTTTCAAGTTGAGGTTAATCATAAAAATGAAAATTTTGTATTTTATTTCAAATATATTTTATATAGGCCTAAAGTGCAGAAACGTCATTCCCTCACTTGTCCCCACTGCTGGAATAAAATAAATGAAATTATTTCTAAGCAAACAAGGAACAAGTTAAAATTTTTGTGCAAAGTAAAAACAAAACCATTTAAAATGATATTTTCATTAAAAATTACTTCATGCAAGTATTCTTAAATTTGTCCCCAGCGTCATTCCCTCACAACAGTAAATTTCCCTCTTAGAATCGCAAAAATATAATATTTTTTAAACAACAAGCTTGGTAATTTCTAACACTGCAATGGGCAAAATCTGAGTTTTCAAAGACCATAAACTTCAGCTACGCCACCCAAAATGAATACCTTGAAAATACAGAATCTCTCTCGCATTATGTTTCGAGCAAGAAGTGCCAATACCAGATACCCAAAAGCTTTTATTCCCTTTAGCTATGGAGCTGGGGTGAGGGCCAAAACATTTTCCTTTTTCCATCATCAACCGAATATTCTGTTATCTTAAATGGTTAGAAGGTTGAACTGAAAGACCTAAATGGAAATGTGATAAAAGTGGTGTTTAACCTTTAGGAACCGGGCGGTACCATGGTACCATGAGTCCTTTTTTTTTTAGAGGACGGGGTTGAGATTTTCACTCGAACCCTTTGGAACCGTGGATGTTTTCAAGGTTTCGTACGTCTGGTACGACAGTTTGTACCTTCTCTTTTCAATTTAAAAGAAAATTTCCAAAAAACAGCCCGCATCCCAAAGGTTAACCTTTTGGATCCGGGCTGCTCATGTAAAAAATCACTGTTACTGTTCTACGACAAAAATTGACCGAGTTATGACGTTTTGAAAAATCAAGATTTTGAAGGATTTCGCATACGGTCCCTCAAGCGATCTCTCGATGACGTCATGAAATCCATCAAAATCTTGATTTTTCAAAACTTCATAACTCGGTGTCGTAGAAGAGTGATTTTTTTTTCAGTTTTAAACCTTACAGTGTCAAGAATGTTTTACTATGCATGATTGATACGACTGGGGAGCTGTATAAAAATTTAAATTTCATAACTCTTTCAAAATTTGATTTTTTTGAAAAACATTTCGTAGCCCAAATTCCTTTCGTAATTTAGAGATTTTTTCCAAAATGAACTATATGCTTACCTCTGACGGTTTAGAAATTAGCTATTGGGCCACGATAGGAGTGGACACCCTGTATTATACTTAATACTTTCCTAGAACTTAAGTTAGTTTGATTAACTCTAAAAACGTGTTTTTTAGAACTATATTTAATTATTCCTCGCAGCTGGACATCACGAGCAGGAGCTACGTCAGCAGAGAGCGTGACGCCGAAGTGTTCAACGTTGACGTGCAGCGTTCGACAGTGTTGGAAATAGGGTCCCCAATTTCCTATTTTGTTCTTGGAGCAATTTCCCAATGAGCTGAAATGTTGTGAATATAATGTTATATCTCAAACTTTGTTAATTATCCCATTTAATCCCGTTTTCCCTGCGTGCAATGATTTGTTTACTTTTTCCAACTGATTCATGTGTCTATTTGCCGGTCGATGTGTTTACAAAGTGATGACGTCACAATGCAAGAGTTGAGTAACTTACGGCTGATTTGCATTGAAAACAATTTGGGGAAAAACCCTTTTAGAACTTGTTGAGTTGTTTTTCTTAGCCACAATATTTTAAATCAGGTTATTCTAATTAGATTACGTCATGTCACTACGTATGTTCGACTTTAAATATAAATAAGAACTCGAAACCCCAACTCTCTCTCTTGGTGTTTCATTTTTTTCCCGCAACTGTGGCCGTGGTTGGGTTGTAGGAGCTGGTCGTGCTCCATGTAATGTTTTGATTTTTCCCCACATTAGGATGTGGTGGTTTTTTCAAGTTAATAATGTAATGTCCTTTTAAATTTGACCTGCGTGAAGGGCAGGTGTGTTCCTGGATCTTTCAAGGTGCTTTGAAGATGATAGACCATGTGCTCTAATGAAATTGAGAGTACTGCTTGGAATGGTTTGCGGTTCGTGATTGCTTCGTCATCATGTTGAACTTTATCGTTTGCGAATGGCCATTTGGCGGCCGGAGACCTGGGTATGCCTTCGAATTCAGTTGTTCTGAAGGATGTGTTTGAATTCACCGGGTGGCTTGCTAAGCCTGATGTCGCTACTTGTGTGTTTGACTGGAGCCGCTGTCGCCTTCTGAATTGTTCCTGCTTGTTGACAGACGTCTACTAAAAGAGTGGTCGGCGATGTGTAGTGTTTCTGCAGGATTGAAAAGCTCTTCATCAGTTGTGACCGCCTATAAAATGTGAATCGACAGACTAATGGTTTGAGTATTACCTTTAAGTGACTGTCTTCTATCGGGCGTGTCTTTTCAGTTGAGAACTTTTAATGAAATGTAAAGTGATTTTCCAGGAACTGCTTATCATGTTTCATAGGACTCTATAATTTGTTAATGGGGGTTTGTTTGATTTTAGTAAACTATTTTGGGTGTATTATGTGACACAGTTTTACATGCTTATTTACACATTTTTACACATGTTGAAAATAAATTGTTGTTTATTTGTTAAAAAATGATTCCTCTCAATTCTTTTCTCCCGAGCAGATACCAATGCCACGGTTTTTCTGTTGGTCGGTTGGTACCGCGGTGTATTCCGCGGGACCGACTGGCTAACAAGTGGTAGCAGAGCGTGGTTTTGGACTGCTTGGGGGAATTGAATCTTTTTGACAAATGTGTTTTGCTACCTGGTACGGAAAAAAATGGAAATATTTTCTGAAATGGGAACTTTGGACTAGTGTCCCTGTAGTAAAGTTTGGGCTCCCATTATGAAATTTGGAGCAACTTTTAAAAATAGAAAATTTGAATTTGGTCCTTTAAATGGAAGTTTTAAAGGTGTTTCCCTATTTAAAGTTCTTGGCTCCCAATTTAAAACTCGGAGCGTTTTTAAATGTAATTAATTTTTTGAAACTTAGTCCTATTTTGACCAGGGTAGCTGTGTAACGTTAAAAGCATGTCTTCTTTGAAAAATATAATGTGAATCTGTTGGATGTTTTTTTTGCCACATATCTTGGGGGGAATTGTAAAATAACTTTAAAATATTTTGAGATTTAAAAATTTTGTGAAAAATATAAAAATTTGTGGAGAAAAATTAGATTTTTTTTGCCGTTTGTAATGTGATAGCATATAAAATTGGGCTATCTGTCGGCATTTGTAGTTGTGTTCTAAAACTTTGGAAAGCTTTCATTGTTGCTTGTTTTGGAACCAGTGGGAAGATATTTTGGCTAAAATTGCCTGGTAGGATGCTATTGTTTTTAGGAATGCGCATTCTTTTTGTTGTCCTACATTTTGGTCTTCCAATTTGAAACTGAAGTGTTTCTTGTATATAAAATCTAATTAGGTAATTTGAATCAAGTTGTTTCTGTGAAACGTAATGTTTCTGAAACTTTAGTGTATTTAAAAATTTGATTCTGAAATTCGAATTTGAAATATTTGAATATAAATTTAAAGGAATTTTTTAAATGTGTTTCTGGGATTGTGTTGGTATATTTGAAACTTAAAGGGTTTCGGGAATTTTTGACTCAGAATCTGAAACTTAAAAATAATGTTTGTGAAATTTAAATTTAGAATTGAAACTAAAATTGTTTCTGTTGTTTTCATGAAACTTTAATGAAATTTATTTGAATTTGAAATTTAATTGTGTGAGGGATTTAAAAGTTTGAAAATTAAATTGTTTTTGAAGAACTTGAACGAATTAGGTTTTTAAAATTTTAAAGAATTTATAAGATGGGGGGAATAATAGAATTTTAAAAATGTAAGAGGGGAAAGGATTAAAATTGTATCCGGCCTCATTGTTTTTTTTTGAAATTGAAATTTAAGAAAAGAAAGTTTTAAATGTATTCTTAGAACCCCCGTTTAAGTAGATTGAAAAATTGAAGTTGTGACTTTCGTTCTGGTTTTTTTGGAATTTTAGGATTTTAAATTGTTTTTCTTGGGTGTTTCTTGTGCCTTTGGGAATTGACTCCAAGAGGGGGGAACATGTTGGAAATAGGGTCTCCAATTTCCTATTTTGTTCTTGGAGCAATTTCCCAATGAGCTGAAATGTTGTGAATATAATATAATTTAATGTTATATCTCAAACTTTGTTAATTATCCCATTTAATCCTGTTTTCCCTGCGTGCAATGATTTGTTTACTTTTTCCAACTGATTCATGTGTCTATTTGCCCGTCGATGTGTTTACAAAGTGATGACGTCACAATGCAAGAGTTGAGTAACTTGTGGCTGATTTGCATTGAAAACAATTTGGGGAAAACCCTTTTAGAACTTGTTGAGTTGTTTTTCTTAGCCACAATATTTAAATCAGGTTATTCTAATTAGATTACGTCATGTCACTACGTATGTTCGACTTTAAATATAAATAAGAACTCGAAACCCCAACTCTCTCTCTTGGTGTTCATTTTTTCCCGCAACTGTGGCCGTGGTTGGGTTGTAGGAGCTGGTCGTGCTCCATGTAATGTTTTGATTTTTCCCCACATTAGGATGTGGTGGTTTTTTCAATATAATAATGTAATGTCCTTTTAAATTTGACCTGCGTGAAGGGCAGGTGTGTTCCTGGATCTTTCAAGGTGCTTTGAAGATGATAGACCATGTGCTCTAATGAAATTGAGAGTACTGCTTGGAATGGTTTGCGGTTCGTGATTGCTTCGTCATCATGTTGAACTTTATCGTTTGCGAATGGCCATTTGGCGGCCGGAGACCTGGGTATGCCTTCGAATTCAGTTGTTCTGAAGGATGTGTTTGAATTCACCGGGTGGCTTGCTAAGCCTGATGTCGCTACTTGTGTGTTTGACTGGAGCCGCTGTCGCCTTCTGAATTGTTCCTGCTTGTTGACAGACGTCTACTAAAAGAGTGGTCGGCGATGTGTAGTGTTTCTGCAGGATTGAAAAACTCTTCATCAGTTGTGACCGCCTATAAAATGTGAATCGACAGACTAATGGTTTGAGTATTACCTTTAAGTGACTGTCTTCTATCGGGCGTGTCTTTTCAGTTGAGAACTTTTAATGAAATGTAAAGTGATTTTCCAGGAACTGCTTATCATGTTTCATAGGACTCTATAATTTGTTAATGGGGGTTTGTTTGATTTTAGTAAACTATTTTGGGTGTATTATGTGACAGTTTTACATGCTTATTTACACATTTTTACACATGTTGAAAATAAATTATTGTTTATTTGTTAAAAAATGATTCCTCTCAATTCTTTTCTCCCGAGCAGATACCAATGCCACGGTTTTTCTGTTGGTCGGTTGGTACCGCGGTGTATTCCGCGGGATCGACTGGCTAACAGACAGCAATGGCTCTTGGCTGGCCACTGCGGAATTCTGGCACGACGGCCAGACCAGCCCCCGGGTCTGGCTCAAGTTCTGGAAGTTTGACGCCCCGAAGAACAGGTGAGTTTTCCTGTGCAAGGACATTTCTCGGTCGGAAACCACAAATGTCTACCTCTGCATAGCTCATACAGTCGAACCTCTCTATGTCGAAAATTTTCAATTTCCCTGCTTTTACAGCATAAATTTATGTTTTTTCTCATGTTTATCTCGAATGATTTTTCCGGAAAACCTATATATCTCGTATTTTGACGACTCTTATTTTTGAATTTCATCTATTCCACCACCTTTATCAATGGTATAACTTGGAAACAAAAATCACCATAGATAGTCCTTTTTATTTAAAAGCTTTGAATTAAGGTGGGAAGATGACATCTATTTCAAAATTTAACGTACCAAGTAGTTGTTGAGTCTGTAAAGCAGAATAGATAAGTTTTTTAACTGCTTTACCAGGGTTGGGGTTTTACTGTCCAAAACTGTATAAAGCTGTGCAAAAATATGCTAATCAAAATGTATTTACTGCAATATTTTAAATTTATTATTGTAAGTATTCTTTCTATTTAATAAATATTTGATAATACTTTTCTTCAAAAAATTCATATTAAAATTGAAAAGAATAACACTAATATTGAAAGCAAATTCGCCAATAACACTACTACTTAAAATTTTCATATGTAACAGTTGGTAGTGTTATGAGGAGAAATTTGCATAACTACCGAAGTAACTTATTTCAGTTTTATTTATAATACAAAAAAAATAAATAAATAAATAAAATAATTAAAATTCTTTTAAATGTGTAAAATATGTAGGAAGAAAAATAGCTTACCTTTTTAAAAAATATTGTATGACATTGTTTAACATGATGTTTAAATAATAATTTTAAAAAAGAGCGATTCCATACCAAATCACCGAAAAAAAAAAAAGTTGGTCGCACGACCGACTCGGATTTTTTTTTAATTTGGTATACAGATTGATGGTATAGAGGTATGAAAAAGCCCTAAAGGAAAGTTACCTGCTCCACTTATTTTCTGAGATACATGCCCTCAAAGTTTGTCCGCCACGTCAAAATACTAAAAAAGTGATGTCATTTAATCATTTTTTATAAAAAATCGTACTCATGCAAAATAAAAGTGTTAGATATCTATGGAAACTAGTTACTCCGCAGGCATTCTGAAAAAAAATACTAGAACGTTCATAATGAAAATTGCCAAGGTACAGGGCTCTTTGAAGTTGTCACCACAAAAACTTGATTTTGCAGATTTTGCTAAAATTCAGGCATTTATTACAAAAAAAGGCAAACAAAACCAAAGGTTTTCTCACTTTCTGGTAGTGTACAGGTCCTCCCTGTAAATTGCTACGCAATAAATTTTTTGGGTTTCTCACTCCTTCTTGGAAATATTTTAGCTTAAAGATAAGCCGTAAGGCAAAAAATGCGTTTTTGGCCATCTTGGCAGCCATTTTTCTCATAAAGGGGGAGCAGTAGAAACTTTAATTTTTTTTTAAAACAAGCCACTGATATGTTAGCTATTCACAGGAAAAGAGTTTACTTTTGGTTATTTCTCTCATTAAGAGATATCCTGCTGACAGTATATGCATGTTTTTCGCGACGACCATATGCTTTTGTTCCCCCTCTCATGGACTTAAAATTAATTAAACCAAAAAATAATGATATATTTATTATTAGCTGTATTATCTACCCAATATGTCATGAAATTTAATTTATTAAATCATTGAACAATAAATTAGATAATTGATGAAAAAAAGAAAAAGTATTTCTCTGATGCCTGAGCATTATTCATTCATAATTATAAAGCACTAAATACTTTCTTGAGAAATTAATTAACATGAATGAGCTCTAAATATTTATATTATAAGCAATACCCAATCTTGTGATTGGGATACTCCTGCTTTTAATTGAAGAATTTCTTGAATATCACATGAATATCAGGAAAATAAATGAGGTCTTTTCGTTTGATGTAGGATATTTTATGACAACTTTCATTTGATGGGCTACTAGACTGAGCATGGTGATGAAGAGCTATTAATTTCAGCATCGAATTCCATTTTACCTTATTAACAGTAAAATATTTACAAAACAATTAAATAAATAATTTAATATAAAGCCATGCTTGAAGGATTAAAATTAGTGCAACTAATTTATTCCCATACTGATCTTTACAAAATTGACATGCGTTGAGCACTGATAAGAACTGACAAGAAAAAGTTTACTCACTAAAATATTAGTTCACAGATACTATAAAGCATACATTCTATTTTCCACAAAATAATACTGCAACAAAGAACAAGGGTATCCTCCTGTTTATAGCCATCAATCAGGAACATCCAATCACAAGATTGGGTATTGCCTATGAGATAAATATTCGAAGCTCCTTTATTTTAATTGATTTTTCAAGAAATTCTTTAGTACCTACCCATTTATACCCTTGTTCTTTGTTGCAGTATTATTTTGTAGAAAATAGAATGTACGCTTTATAGTATCTGTGAACTAGTATTTTAGTGAGTAAACTTATTCTTGTCAGTTCTTATCAGTGCTCAACACATGTCAGTTTTGTAAAGATCAGTATGGGAATAAATTAGTTGCACTAATTTTAATTCTTCAAGCATGGCTTTATATTAAATTATTTATTTAATTATTTTATAAATATTTAACTGTTAATAAGGTAAAATGGAATTCGATGCTGAAATTAATAGCTCTTTATCACCATGCTCAGTTACAGGGTTCCCACGGTCCTTAAAAGTCCTTAGAAACTCCTTATTTTTCATTTTGAAAAATAAGGGCCCTTAAAAGTACTTATTTTTGATTCAAGGTCCTTAAAATAATTTTTAAGTCCTTATTTTTTTCACTACTACTAGTAATTTAATGATTTGAAATTGCTAGCGAGAATGGAAAAAATATTCTTTTAACTTTTCCAAAATATTTATAGAAGTAAATACTGAGGTGAAAATACTGAATTTTTCGATGAACTGTTTGTTACAGTTTTTTTTCCTGAAGCTTAAACTTTTAGTTTTTTTGATCCCTAATCATATTGAAAGTTTTCTAGATAGCATCATTCATAAAACATGGAAAACTAAAGAAAATTACTAAGAACTGTTTTCACTACTTAATTCTTATTTTATTAATACTAATTTTGCAACTATTTCTTAGAAACTAGTTTTTCAATATTGGCATAATGACAAAGCTGTCTGCATGTGTCAGCTCTGCAAGCTGTGAGCATTACTTTTAACCATGTTTTTTTAATGCTCTGGGGATAATACATTTTGCCTCATTTAAACGCATTATTCATCATGCCAATCAATGCAGTCAAAGGAAAATATTTATAATTGAAGACTTGCACACTTGCTACTTTATTGCTTCCACTCGAGAATTTTAATCCATCTTCATCTAGGTTGATTCAAGTAAAAATTATTGCTGGCTTTCACCACTATTTATCCTAAAGGCGATTCTCTGTAAACTCGTCATTTTCCATGCCAAATCTCTCGGGGCATGTGTTTTTGAAATGTTCGTATAATTGTAATACTACTGCTCAGGAAATGAATCTATTACTTTGGTTCGAAAGAGGGCCAATTGAAGTTTGTGTTTTACTGATAAATCATGATAGAGGTGAGTTCCCTGTGCCAGGGGACGAGAGCGCTCTTCAGGGGCCTATCCCGGTTAAACCACAAGTTGTGGTAGGTATGGGGACCCTGGAGTGTGTGATGTGCCAGGGGACTAAATTTGCACTTTGTTGCGTAATATCTGCAAAATAATTGGAACATAGTTAGTTACGAAACTACCAATAAATTTAGGCGCAAATCGTTGACATAACTAATATGTTTCATAATTAAACTAATTAACATCAATAAAATCACTACTCAAAGGACCATTTTCCCAACGATCACGATGCATACTTTCATTAAAAATGTGGCTCTCAAACTGAACAAAGTGGCGTTTCAACACCGTCCGTCCTCAGCAATTTCGCACTGATTACTTTAAACTTCATGCATAAAAATATTTGAAAGAGTAACAGATTTTTTCTGTTGAAACTTTGAATTTGTGGCAGGGGACTGTTTTTGAAAAAACTCCGGACAGAATTTACATGACAATTTTAAGTTTTAGAAATACGTAATTAGAGCTTATTTCATAAAAAAGATATAGTTGCATTATTCTATATTTTTAGATATTAATTGCCAAATTTATGTAGTGTTAATAGGTTTTTGAAATATTGCCTTTAAGTGTTAGAGTAGTAGTAGTGCTCCGCCACCACCACCAGTGTGCCGCGGTGTTTTCGAAATTCTAGAATGTATTTTCTTTGAAAGCTTTGGGCAAGGAACATTCATATCATTCTTTAACTTTTCAATCCACATTGTCAATCATGCGCAATTCTACAAACCCAACAGGGCGAAGGTGGGATTTGCTGTCCTACCCCTTTTAAACTTCTTGTGATATTTTCAGTTTTGAAACATGAATTCTAATTCACACAAAATGAACTAATTATGCAGAATTTTTTAATTTTACTCTTTCCAGAAATTCTTCCTCAAACGGGAATATCGACCTATCTCCCTGGCAGGGAGTGTGCCATCTCGGGCTTAAAATTTTAGCTTTTGTTTTTCTCTTTCCCAGTTCCGAGTTCAGATACAAATTTAATTTTTACATGGTAACTCAAAGCTCGGTTCTGGAACTAAGCAAGAAAATAAATAAATAAATCTACATGAAAAAATACAATATAGGACGAATGAATGTTTTGCGATGATTGCAGTTTGAACATTTCTGATTCTGTATAATTCTATCTAATTCCGTTTCTATATTGTCATTGTGAGTTCAGTGTGCCGCAGGGAATTGGAAATTTTTAAAGTGTGCCGCACAGGAAAAAAGGTTGCGGAGCACTGTGTTAGACTACAGGATTGGAATAGCAGTGGCGGATTTACAATGTTGCAATTGTGAGTTGGCATTACGGCACACAACATAGGGGCCTAATTAGAATGCAACGGCTTCAGAAAAGTAATTTAAATAAGTCTGCTTACCTCTAAGAGGCCCCTAAAAATTCATTGTGGCAGGCCCCCAAACTTAAAAATTTATGACTGATCTGAACCAGTGTGTTACAGAAACGTGAGAACCATGATTTTACATTTTTGCTGCAGGATGTAGCAAGAAAAATATTTGGAACATTTCGGCATCCTACTGCCCTCGCACTTGTTAGAAATTCGTAACTACATTATTTTAACTTTTAGAGCTTTTTAAGAAAAACGGGATTTTTTTTTTCATGTATTTTTCATTTTTTAAGGACAAATAATAAAAAAATTTGCGAGTTGGGGCCCCCAACGAAACAGGGCCCTAAGCTGCAGCTTATTCAGCTTGTACATAAATCCAGCCCTGCTCCTTGCCATGTATTGAAATCCGTTTCAGCATTTTTGTTTCCTTGATAGCAAATTCACCCTTTTTTTTCCTCACATAACTTAATGTATTTGTTTAATACATATTTTTTACTTCTATTTCTGCCAGACACAGTCTCAAAGATTCTGGTGCATCTTGCATTCAAAGCTAGTACTTTAATGACCAGGGTTAGGATCTATCACAATTTTCTTTATTTTAAAGATTTTTTTAGTCTTGACTTTGAAACCTAATGATAAAGGCTTTAAAAATATTTTTCTGAGAATTTTTTTTTAAAACCAAGGTGTGTTTGTGTAACCCATAAAATTCATGCATATTTGATAAATGCATTTAATAAATACTTTTGAGGTCCTTAATTTTTTGGGAAAAGGTCCTCAGAAAGTCCTTATTTTTTGTTTTGAAAAAGAAGTGGGAACCCTGAGTTAGTAGCTCATCAAATGAAATTTGTCATAAAGTATCCTACATCAAACGAAAAGACCTCATTTATTTTCCTGATATTCATGTGATATTCAAGAAATTCTTCAATTAAAAATAGGAGTATCCTAATCACAAGATTGGGTATTGCTTATAATATAACTATTTAGAGCTCATTTATGTTAATTAATTTCTCAAGAAAGTATTTAGTGCTTTATAATTATGAATGCATAATGCTCAGGCATCAGAGAAATACTTTTTCTTGTTTTCATCGATTATCCAATTTATTGTTCAATGATTTAATAAATTAAATTTCATGACATATTGAGTAGATAATACAGCTAATAATAAATATATAATTATTTTTTGGTTTAATTAATTTTAAGTCCATGAGAGGGGGAACAAAAGCACATGGTCGTCGCGAAAAACATGCATATACTGTCTGCAGGATATCTCTTAATGGGAGAAATAACCAAAAGTAAACTCTTTTCCTGTGAATAGCTAACATATCAATGGCTTGTTTTAAAAAAAAATTAAAGTTTCTACTGCTCCCCCTTTATGAGAAAAATGGCTGCCAAGATGGCCAAAAACGCATTTTTTGCCTTATGGCTTATTTTTAAGCTAAAATATTTCCAAGAAGGAGTGAGAAACCCAAAAAATTTATTGCGTAGCAATTTACAGGGAGGACCTGTACACTACCAGAAAGTGAGAAAACCTTTGGTTTTGTTTGCCTTTTTTTGTAATAAATGCCTGAATTTTAGCAAAATCTGCAAAATCAAGTTTTTGTGGTGACAACTTCAAAGAGCCCTGTACCTTGGCAATTTTCATTATGAACGTTCTAGTATTTTTTTTCAGAATGCCTGCGGAGTAACTAGTTTCCATAGATATCTAACACTTTTATTTTGCATGAGTACGATTTTTTATAAAAAATGATTAAATGACATCACTTTTTTAGTATTTTGACGTGGCGGACAAACTTTGAGGGCATGTATCTCAGAAAATAAGTGGAGCAGGTAACTTTCCTTTTGGGCTTTTTCATACCTCTATACCATCAATCTGTGTACCAAATTTTAAAAAAATCCGAGTCGGTCGTGCGACCCCCATTCGGTGATTTGGTATGGAATCGCTCAAAACTTTAAATCCTAGACTGAAAAATAATAAATTGTTGATATACACTATATTTCAAAACCTTAGTGATTCCTTAGGCCTTAGAGTTATTTATTTCATCACTATAGGAAAAAAAATCATAAAACTTTCCTTTCTTACCTTGGTTTTTACCGTAGTGTCCAAAACCTTGCCAACCCTGTGCTTCACCAACTACTTTTTTCTGAAAAGTTGTGTGGTTGATAGAGAACTGTGTTTTATACTTCGGCGTTACAAAGGCATTCTATTAAATACTAGTGATGTGCCGAATCGGGGATACGGATGATTAGTGTCGAGATTCCTGGATACAGATATCCGGCACATCACTAGTAAAAATATCATTTAAAGTACAAACACACACACATATATATACAGTCAATTCTCGATGACTCGAATTCGAAGGGACCGAAAAAAAACTTCGACTTATCGGAAGTTCGACTTATCATTAGTTTCGATTTCCAACATTTTAATAATAAAAACTTGGAATATTCAACTAATGTATAGATAACTGACTAGTTTAATTAGTTAAAATGTACAATTTTTGAATTAAAATGTTAAAAAAAAAGAAAAAGAAATCTTTCTTTTGAGACGTTTCATTTTTGTGGTATAATCCGTCATTTTAAGCTGCGTGAGCAGTTTTGTAATTTAAACAGCGGTAAATATTTCACATATCGTGTCATTCGCTTTTTCACATATCGTTCTTCCTTGGCAAGAGATTCATTTTCTTCCATGGTTTGTGTGTTCTCTTAGTTGCAAACCTCAGTGTTTGAATCACATTTCTTAAATTCACATTAAAGACATTTTTTATCAACTGCTTTAAAAGTTATTTGTTTTAAATTTAATAACCACTATGCCACTGTCACGATTAATTGAAGATTGAAGACGCAAAACTTTTGGCAATCAAATTCCTTACGGACGCAATAAGTGTAAATAATATAGCAAGAGCCACTCTGCATCCGTAAGGATTCCGATTTTCCCGGAATGAATCCCCCCCCCCTCCCCACACACACACAAGAGAAAATTAAATAAAATTTCATGCTCTCACTCGAAATTTTTTCTGCTTTTTAACTATTAAATGTTTAGTCACTTCAAAAAAAAACTTCGAGTTAAGAGAAGTAAACTTCGAGATATTGAGGAAAATTTACATAGAATCAAGATAAAGGGATCGGGACCGAATAAGAAATTCGAGTTATCGGACTTTGAGTTTTCGCGAATTGACTGTATATTGGATAAAATGTAGATTTAGATAGAAATAATGAAAGAAACGTTAAATTGTAAGCATATAGTGCAAAAATATGAAAACAAAGCAATATTTTAAAGAATGCATTTACTATTTACCGACTTCGGTTTATGACCATGAAAAATATTGGATATGTATCAAAATATTCGACACATGTCAAAATATGGGATATTTTTAACCCTGGTTTCGTCTAATGTTAAAAATAACTACAGACGTATTAAAATAATTATTTCTATTAAAATGTCATGGAAATTTAAGTTTCAATCTCTCTTATAAATACTTTAATTAATACTGAACCCATTTGGACTTAATACACTTTACATTAGTACTTAATTCATGATTATAAAGAATAAAAAAATTATTTTTGGAAATTAATAGTATATTATTGTTATCTATTTTAAGAATTTCAAAAATTAAAAAATAATAATGATTCTAGAGATCCGTTTTAGATCTGCCAAAAAAGAAACGAATTCGGATCCGGATCTTTTTTTTCCTGCATAGCTCCGCGTGTACGGATACTGATACGGATATCCGGCAAATCACTAATAAATACATGTTTTTTTTTTTTTTCAATCCTTAAGTTTCAGTTTCCAATGTCGGTCGATGAACCTGCGTTAAATATGTCCCCTCATTTCAGCTTTGTCCTCAACACGAACGTCATCCTCCCCCACGAGAAGGAAATCGACTGCGTCGTCTGTCGCCCCCCGACCCCCGAACCCCCCATGGCAGTCACCTGTAGCAGCGACTGCAAACTGAAGGTGTGGAGCCTCAAATCGCTCGACGGTAAGTGCTTCCGTTTTCATTCAGGATGTCTGCCGTTTCTGAACTTTTATTCTTTGATAATTGTTTCTATACTCTACAGCAGCTTAACTTGACTACGGAGAAATAAGCTGAGACCAAGCGAAGGTAGTAGTTCCTTGAACGGTGTCCGAATTTTCGGTGAAATAAGACCTTTGACTTCAGAAATCAGATTAATTAGTCAAAACCACTCATATGTAGCCTTAACTTATCATGAATTAAGTAAATTGTCAATCATTTGCAATTTTATGAGTGGCATAGCGCGGGAACTTACATCCTTTCAAATCGAACGCACCAGCCAATAAGAGCTCACAAACATTAAGCGATCTTCTCTAATTCGTCAAGTAGGCTGTGACGTTTTATCTGTTAACTCGTTTTTCCTGGGTTTTTCTTCCTTGCGTCGTGACGTCAGTGTCAAGAAACCTTGCTGAGTAGTATAGTTTAGTTTTTGCTAGTTTAAATTTGTATTAAAAAAAAGCAATTTTGACAGAAAATGTCTGAATCATTTTTAGAAATATGATAAACCAGGGCCGTAACCATACCTTAGTTTTCTGGGAGGGTTTCACCAAACCTATTTCTTTGAAATGTATTAAGTCAATAAAATTTGATTGCATATTCTATATTCTGTTGTTACAATAGATTCTTTTGTTACAATAGATGTAAAAAGGATAGTAACACGAAAAAGTGTTTAAAAAAACTCATCTTTTCAATGAACAAGAAGTTCTGTCAAGAACTAAACAAGCCTACTTTCCTGCACATCGACATCGTCATTCTAGATCTGATCAATATTCTCTTAATTATCTGAGACTGAAAATTATGTCAAACATACCTTTTTAGCACTTAAAGCGATTTCTAAATGCAAAATATACCCCTCTCATCAGATGAAATAGACAAGTAAAAAGTAAATAAATGAATAAATAAAATTTTGTGGCACCTTTAAAGAAAGTAACTGTTATAGTTCTTCCGTGGGAAAATTCCTCAATTGTTTTCAAAATAAATAAATAAATAAATAAAAGTACAAAGAACATCTAAACACATTTTATCAAAGAAAGAAAAAAAATCTTGTTCGTTAATAAAATGTCTCGAATTTCATTTTTAATCCGTTGCCAGTTGTTGAATATAAATAAAGAATAAAATGCTCTTGTGAATAAAAAAATTTTTGTTGCAAAAGAAAATCATTTTCCGAAAAAAAAAAAGAAAATAATAATAATAATAAATAAAATAAAACAAATAAATAAATAAATAAACAAAAATTTGTCTGCACAGTCAGTCTTTTTTTCTGAGCATGCATTTCCACCATGTTTGCGAAGTCGGAATCAGAGTCCTCACGGAAGATTATTCAGAAAAGTACTTTACATACATTATTTATCAAAACCATTTTCTTACAAAGTTAAGTTTGAAGGAAATCCGCCTTTAAGTTCAGGATCAACATTCAACTTAAATTTCCCCGTAGGCGCTAATGTTAAGTTTCTTTCTGAACGGTTCAACATTGAAAGAAAAATAGTTCAAATCAAAAAGCGAAAAATGGGAATGAGCCTCTCCGAGATCTTTCTAACAAGAAAAAGTTGATTCAATTCGGACGGTTCACTTAAAAGTTATTAGTTGGGGATAGGTTGCTTGAACGGTTCAATGTTGAACGAAAAAATGTTCAAATCAGAAATGTAAATACTGGAAGGAAGTATCCTTACTGAGATCCTTCGACCAAAAAAGGGTTTGTTCAAATCGGACTGTTCACTAAAAAGATAGTATTGCTGGGCAAGTTGGTTGAAAGGCTCAAAGTTGAACCAAAAATTGCTCGAATCAAAAGATCAAACATGGGAATGAGCTGTACTTGCCGAGATCTTTCCAACAAAAAAAAGTTTGTTCAACTTGAAATGTTCATTCAAAAGTTATTAGGAGGGGACAGACAGACAGACCGACACACAAATTCTCCATCTCAATACCCTACTTCCCAATTTTTAATTTTTCAATATTTATTTTACTTTTTTATTTCTTTTTGACTTTTTTTTTGGACTTGGCGATATTTTTCAGATGCATTAAGCCAGTTTTAATGCTTTTTCGTCTTTTTTTTTATTTTAAACGGAAAAGTAGGCTAAATAAAGTCTGGTTAGATGAGTTCACTCATATATGTGTATTCAAAGGATTACTTTTGAAATTTCTATATTACTACTTACAAATGTGCTAAATATAGAGTTTAGTACTAAAAAACACTTAAATTTGCACAATTACCTTCAATAATGATAATTTCATTTTTCAAATGCAATTTCAAAGTAAATAAGAAAATTAAAAAATAATAACAGCAATATTTTTTCAGCAAGAAACTATGAAAAGCATTTTTGTAATGGTTTTGAAACATTTCAGGGCTGGGGTTTGAACCCTTAAACCCACCCCTTAAATACGGCCCTGTAATAAACTATAAACAAATAAATAAATATAAAGGAAATTTTTCAAGCAAAACAAATGGCGGTTTCAGGAAGTAACGCTGATAACATACGATATGCTAAGAATTTTGATGATTTCTTTATTTTTTTTGTGTAGAGTAAGTAATACAAAACTGGTAATATCTGGTAATTTTCTCGGAGGTAGAATAATTCTTTTTCTTTCAAATAATATTTTGAATCGTGATTATGAATTTTTTAAACCAAATTCAAGTTCTTGGTATAGTGACAACAATACATAGGATTAAAATTACCGTATTTTTCGCTGTATATGACGCACTTTTTCTCCCCAAAATCGGGGGGGTGGGGGTTCTTTTTTTCTAGATTTGCCTCCTTTAAAATTGGGTGCGTCTTATACGGCGAAAAATACGGTAAGTCATTTTTAATAACCGTAAGAAAGAGGTTTTGCCTATTTAGGGGCAAGCAATACTCAGGAAATTTTTTTTTAATTCCATGAAAATATTTTAATTATGATAAAAGTGTTTGTATTTTAAGCTGCAGTACAACAAGTGTCATACCGAGTACTAGGTAACTCAGTACTCATCCAAAGTGCTACTCGGTATGACTCTATAGTCTGTTACTTTAAAATAAGCCCATCAAGGTCACGAATGTTGTTTCATCTCCATGGAAACTGCTAAGGCGATTCATTTATTTTATCTTTATCGAGTTAGGTTTCCATGGGGAGGATGCAAAACTTGTGACCTTGATGTGCCTATTTTAAGATAACAGACTTTAATAATGGTCCAAGAGCTAGCAATGTCGAAAGCACAACTATTTTAAGACGTCTGGCTCTTTAATATATCTTTCTCTATGCTCTTCTCAGCAGCATGTCGGGTGTCTGGCTGCGGAGATTGGTTGGATTTTTTCACTGCGCATCAGACTTTTGCTGGTAAAAATAGTTATTTTTGTGCAATTTTGCATCAAATCAATCGTGGGGGAAAAACTTTGACCCCACCCTTTCCGATTTCAACTAACATGGGTGTGAAGGACACATAGGAGATGATAAGTCAACCTGCCAAGTTTTAGATTTCTACTTCAAAACTGGTACGCAATACAGTTAATGCTGTTAAAAAAGAAAAATACCCAAAAGTTTTTGTGTGCAGCGTCTTTTCTAATTACAGTAGAATAAAAATTCAAAAACCGTTGTAAAGGCAAGAAATTGAGCTTTCTATTGATATGCTACATGACAGACTTATGATAAGGCTTAAATTTCTGACTGCCCCAAAATGGTCAAAAATCACTATTTTTTCCAGTACAAATGTGATGCGCAGCAAAAAAATGCAACCACTCTCTACCGCCAGATGCCACTAATTTTGCTCGGAAGAGCAAAGGGAAAGATATGTAAAAGAGCCTAATGTCTCAAAATTGTCACTCGAAAACATTGCTAGCTAGTCAACGGAAAATCGGCTGGCCGGCCTTGATGATTTCCTCAAGTCGTGAGATGCTATGGGAATATATGAAGGCTAGTCTCTGTAGGAAAACCTCCTACTCATCCACACAGTATAGAACAGCCTTGAGGAAAACCTCAACAGTGAGGGGATCTGTAGGAATATCTCAACAGAATTCACCATACACCCGTGGAGGATTTCCTCGAGGTACTCCTTCAGGTTTTCTGGAGCATGTGGGGGGCAGGGACGTAGCCAGGGGGGGTGGTCCAAGGGGTAGGACTCCCCCCTTCCCAAAGTACTACTGTCTTTTGCCTCAGTTCATATCACTTTGCAACAGCAACACTTTTTCTAAAATAGGTATATTCAAGAAAAATGTTATTTTATCTTAATATTCCTATTAACTGGTAATTTTCTCTGCTTCCAAATACATTCAGAACAGGAGGACCTTCATTGGAGTTCAGTCATTCTGGAGATTTTCTGCATGTATGTTTGAAGTGAAGAAATGTTGCAGAAATCTGCAAAATCTCTGAAAATTTCTTGCTGAATTTTTTTCTTGGGAAAATAGCAAGTTTTCTATCTAAATTAGCATCATTTTCAGAAAATTCAGATCTACTTCTAGTTAAAAACATGTGTGGAAATTTTGTGAAATATGAAGAGACCCACAGAAAATCTGCACACAGAATTGCTTAATTGTTGAAACTTCAAAACGCGAGAACCCTATGATCGAACTCTTTTTTGCAAAGACATCCCTGTCCCAGTGTCACTTATAATTAGTTCCTTTGTTTTTAAGTTAATTATCATATTTTAATAAACAGTTTTAATTGAATTAATATTAATTTGTGTAATTAACAATTAGTATCTACTTTTGATTTAGTTTTCAAGCAGACTTGGACACCCCCCTTAACCTTTAGGAACCGGGCGGTACACATGTTGTACCATAAGTCTTTTTTCTTTAGAGGACGGGGTTGAGATTTTCGCTCAAACCTTTTGGAGAGGGGGATTTTTTCAAGGTTTCGTACGTCTGGTACAACAGTTTATACCTTCTCTTTTCAATGGAAAAGAAATCTGGTTCCACTGTCGTACTACCTGGGTCGAAAGAAAAATTTCATTATGAACAGCCCGGATCCAAAAGGTTAACGAAATTCTTGCTAAGTACGTGTGGGGCAGGCTTGGAGTCAATTACGAGAAAATGTAATCGATTACGATTACGATTACGAGCATGAAAAATTGGAGATTACAATTACGATTACGATTACAACCCTCTGCCAAATCGCTATTACGATTACAGCAACGATTAGATTACATAAAAAATGTAATCGATTACGATTATTATCTGCCGATTACGATTTTGATTACACGATTACAGATTTGTGAGAAATATATAGAGACAGAAGAGGATCCGGAAATTTTGAAAGGGGTAGGTGTCAAGTTTTAGTGTGCTAGTTTTATACTTTATCAGTTGAGTGGAAGAAAAACGAAACATGTAAAATTACTTTCTTAAAAATATTATACAATATTGCACAGTGAGTAACATTTTTATAACATTTTGTCAAATTAACCATCTATTTATTCTGGTAAAAATTACTATCAGGAAAAATATAAATACATGCAATTTTAAAATTATGTTAATGTAATTAGTATTAGAATAATAAAATTCTCAAATAATATTCTTATAAGATTTAACATTTTTCATACCAAATGCATGCAGGAGCGCCACGATGGGAGGTCATTGTGACCTTCCAATAATTTTCGTGTTCGGCACATTTTGCTGACGATTCGGCAATTTAAAGGCAATATTGCAATATTGAGATTATTTGTTCCTTTTAGTTTTTAGAATAGTTTTTAAAAATATGCCTAATGTTTTTTCTCACTACATGTTATGCATGTACGACATGTGTGCGTGCTTGTTTTATATCATTCGGTAAAATAATATCATTTTCATTAAAAAAATCGGAGCTTCATTCGGCAAATTGATGATTTTCCCCCTCTCAAAAATTTTATTTTGGAGCGCCCCTGATTGCATGGATACAGTTTTTGTTTCAATGAGAGTAAGATTGATAAGTGTTGTGCAAATCATAAAATGTGTTTTTCATTGCGGGGCAGTATATATATAATGTATATAACATATATAATGCTCATTCGCGACAGCAGTGTCATAGCTGAAGAATTGTGATTTTTAATCCACTAATATTATAGAGATGATTGTAACTAATGTGTAATCTTAACTTGAGAATTTATTTATTTATTTTGCGTGTGTGTGAGACCATTTCATAATAATATTTTATGTCACAGTTTTTAAGGTATACTGAAGTGCTATTATTGGCACTAAAAACATGAAATTAAAATAATAAACATTAATACAAAAGTAAATTATCTTTTTGTGCTTTGAATAATTTCAATAAATACTTAAAAAACAATCATGGGCGTTTAATCTTGCTCATAAGCAATGTTTTAAAAATCTGTAAATACATCACTTTTTCTTTTACATGCTTAATGATTAAAAAAATTATCAGCATTAAAGTTTAAAGCATAAACTTAAGATTAAATTATATGTGAAAATATTATCAAAAAAAAAAAGTCACCAGATCGCAAATGAGAGTGCTGTATTGCAAATATATATTGAATAACTAAGGCACAGTTGCAAATTCCCTCCTCTTTTGAAAAT
>JAXGGA010017457.1:0-24310 GCA_038373865.1 Uloborus plumipes | reverse complement strand
AAACTTGCCTTTTTAAATAACAGTAGTTGAATATTTCTTTAAGCTGTTTAAATATGCAGAATTTTCTCTTTTTGAAGA
The DNA here is from genome assembly GCA_038373865.1 of Uloborus plumipes. Classification (NCBI taxonomy): domain Eukaryota; kingdom Metazoa; phylum Arthropoda; class Arachnida; order Araneae; family Uloboridae; genus Uloborus; species Uloborus plumipes. The sequence goes on along the minus strand of JAXGGA010017457.1, from coordinate 24,232 downwards.
TATTTTCACTACTGTTAACTTTTAATAATTTAGGAAAAGTAGCAAATGAACTTCCGATAAATGCAATCAGAAAAAACATTTCAGAATAACATGACTATTTTCCTAAGTACTTGAAGCATAATAAGTGAACACACATATTTTTTTCAATATCGAAAACTGATTGTTCCGAGCATTAACAGCAAAAAGTAATAATAATAAGTTATTAACAGGCTGAGTAGTAAATATTGAATCTAATAAGCAAACATTTTGTGAATTAATTAACAGTGATTGACTGTACAATAAACATATTACACCCTAAGTCACCACTTCAGTCCTCGGGCCCAGGTTCCAAATTTTGTAATGGGTTACGCCCTTCCCACCTATCAATTTTGGGTGAGCATTTTAAAATAAATTTTCGCTCAAGTATCTTCATGTAAGTTTACAGGAGTCAGTATGTGCTTTTTCTTACAGTTATCAATAAAAAAAGGGAAAAAATATTAAATCAGCAATCTTAATCGTTATAATAATAAGTTATTAACAGGCTGAGTAGTAAATATTGAATCTAATAAGCAAACATTTTGTAAATTAATTAACAGTGATTGACTGTACAATAAACATATTACACCCTAAGTCACCACTTCAGTCCTCGGGCCCAGGTTCCAAATTTTGTAATGGGTTACACCCTTCCCACCTATCAATTTTGGGTGAGCATTTTAAAATAAATTTTCGCTCAAGTATCTTCATGTAAGTTTATAGGAGTCAGTATGTGCTTTTTCTTACAGTTATCAATAAAAAAAGGGAAAACATATTAAATCAGCAATCTTAATCGTTTTAATAATAAGTTATTAACAGGTTGAGTAGTAAATATTGAATCTAATAAGCAAACATTTTGTAAACTAATTAACAGTGATTGACTGTACAATAAACATATTACACCCTAAGTCACCACTTCAGTCCTCGGGCCCAGGTTCCAAATTTTGTAATGGGTTACACCCTTCCCACCTATCAATTTTGGGTGAGCATTTTAAAATAAATTTTCGCTCAAGTATCTTCATGTAAGTTTATAGGAGTCAGTATGTGCTTTTTCTTACGGTTATCAATAAAAAAAGGGAAAAAAATATTAAATCAGCAATCTTAATCGTTTTAATAATAAGTTATTAACAGGCTGAGTAGTAAATATTGAATCTAATAAGCAAACATTTTGTAAACTAATTAACAGTTATTGACTGTACAATAAACATATTACACCCTAAGTCACCACTTCAGTCCTCGGGCCCAGGTTCCAAATTTTGTAATGGGTTACACCCTTCCCACCTATCAATTTTGGGTGAGCATTTTAAAATAAATTTTCGCTCAAGTATCTTCATGTAAGTTTATAGAAGTCAGTATGTGCTTTTTCTTACAGTTATCAATAAAAAAAGGGAAAAAATATTAAATCAGCAATCTTAATCGTTATAATAATAAGTTATTAACAGGCTGAATAGTAAATATTGAATCTAATAAGCAAACATTTTGTAAATTAATTAACAGTGATTGACTGTACAATAAACATATTACATCCTAAGTCACCACTTCAGTCCTCGGGCCCAGGTTCCAAATTTTGTAATGGGTTACACCCTTCCCACCTATCAGTTTTGGGTGAGCATTTTAAAATAAATTTTCGCTCAAGTATCTTCATGTAATTTTATAGGAGTCAGTATGTGCTTTTTCTTACAGTTATCAATAAAAAAAGGGAAACAATATTAAATCAGCAATCTTAATCGTTTTAATAACACTGTTCGACAAAAAAAAACCTTGAAAATGCTTCTGGTATTTTGAAGGCTGATTCTTATGTAAAATGACCCCCTGAATCCGAATATGACCCCCGTTTTCCCCCATCACGTCCCAATTTTTTTTAAAACGCCCCCCTTTTTTTTTCATTTTTCCTTAGTTTCAGGGCTATTATATTTTTTTTGGAGGGGAAAGGAGCCTTATATTCACCAATAAATTTTTTTGGATGTCAAGAGAGACTCAAAGTTTAAAATCATGAGCACCGAGAAAAAATCGGGGAACTTGGGGGGGCGTGGCCCCCCAAAATATTTGAAAAATCACCAAAAACGATCTTTTTATTCTAGTTTCTTTAAAAAGACCTTTAAAACATTTTTTTCGGTGCAGAACCAGAGTATAGGATCCGCTCCTATGGCTCCTGGGTCAGAAAAAATTTTCACGCTGTAAAATTTAAAAAAAAAAATAAAATAATGCTTTAAAAATCGCACTTTGCACTCGAGTTTTAAAGCAGGTCTTCAGCCAAAAAAAAACAAAATTGTGGCTGATTCTTATGTCAAATGACCCCCTATTTCCAAATATGACCTCAGTTTCCCCCCTCCACCCCCTCTTTCCAGAGAGTCCCCCCCCCCCAATTCAGAGTCATTTTACTAATTCGGAGGGGAAAAGTACATTACGTAACCCGTTAACATAATTCTAAAAGGCAACAGAGGTTCAAAGTTCAAAATCATGTACATGTGTACCAAAAATATAAACTAGGGCGGTATACCTCCCCCTCCCCCCCCCAAAAAAAAAGAAAAGAAAATTCAATACTCTGATTTTTCACAAAAAAAAAAAAAAAGGTTTAAAACGTCTCTTAGAAAAACAAGAAAAGAAGATTTTTTTTTTTTGGGGGGGGGGGGGGTACACCGCCATAGTTTATATTTTTGGTACACATGTACATGATTTTGAACTTTGAACCTCTGTTGCCTTTTAGAATTATGTTAACGGGTTACGTAATGTACTTTTCCCCTCCGAATTAGTAAAATGACTCTGAATTGGGGGGGGGGGGACTCTCTGGAAAGAGGGGGTGGAGGGGGGAAACTGAGGTCATATTTGGAAATAGGGGGTCATTTGACATAAGAATCAGCCACAATTTTGTTTTTTTTTTTTTGGCTGAAGACCTGCTTTAAAACTCGAGTGCAAAGTGCGATTTTTAAAGCATTATTTTATTTTTTTTTAAAAATTTTACAGCGTGAAAATTTTTTCTGACCCAGGAGCCATAGGAGCGGATCCTATACTCTGGTTCTGCACCGAAAAAAATGTTTTAATGGTCTTTTTAAAGAAACTAGAATAAAAAGATCGTTTTTGGTGATTTTTCAAATATTTTGGGGGGCCACGCCCCCCCAAGTTCCCCGATTTTTTCTCGGTGCTCATGATTTTAAACTTTGAGTCTCTCTTGACCTTCAAAAAAATTTATTGGTGAATATAAGGCTCCTTTCCCCTCCAAAAAAAATATAATAGCCCTGAAACTAAGGAAAAATGAAAAAAAAGGAGGGGGTTTTAAAAAAAATTGGGACGTGATGGGGGAAAACGGGGGTCATATTCGGATTCAGGGGGTCATTTTACATAAGAATCAGCCTTCAAAATACCAGAAGCATTTTCAAGGTTTTTTTTTGTCGAACAGTGTAATAAGTTATTAACAGGCTGAGTAGTAAGTATTGAATCTAATAAGCAAATATTTTGTAAATTAATTAACTGTGATTGACTGTACAATGAGCATATTACACCCTAAGTCACCACTTCAGTCCTCGGGCCCAGGTTCCAAATTTTGTAATGGGTTACACCCTTCCCACCTATCAATTTTGGGTGAGCATTTTAAAATAAATTGTCGCTCAAGTATCTTCATGTAAGTTTATAGGAGTCAGTATGTGCTTTTTCTCACAGTTATCAATAAAAAAAGGGAAAAAATATTAAATCAGCAATCTTAATCGTTATAATAATAAGTTATTAACAGGCTGAGTAGTAAATATTGAATCTAATAAGCAAACATTTTGAAATTAATTAACAGTGATTGACTGTACAATAAACATATTACACCATAAGTCACCACTTCGGTCCTCGGGCCCAGGTTCCAAATTTTGTAATGGGTTACACCCTTCCCAACTATCAATTTTGGGTGAGCATTTTAAAATAAATTTTCGCTCAAGGATCTTCATGTAAGTTTATAAGAGTCAGTATGTGCTCTTTCTTACAGTTATCAATAAAAAAAGGGAAAAAATATTAAATCAGCAATCTTAATCATACCCCAAAAGGTGTAAGCACTTTCTATTTACTGAAAAAAAATATCAGAATGTTCAATTTTATTTACTGGGAAGTTTGAAACAATTTCATATCAGCATATTTTGTTAAATGCGAATGAAGTGCAGCCAAGTTTTCCAAGTTTTCCGGAAAATATTTTTCACTATAACACTCATGTTATAGTAAAAAATGATGAAGAATCAAATATATGTTTGATTTAAGTAGTATATTTATTAAGTATAAGTTGTTTATTATCCCGTGCTGCAGTAGCAATAATGTAAATTATATTATACTTTTAAAGACTTGATAAATTAAAAACATTAGGAATAAAGAGTTTTTCTGTATTTCCTGAAAAATATAAAAATACAAATAAACATATTTTTTCGCGTATACCCTTACCCGTCCCACGATTTTCTAACGACATTTGATGAATAAAGTATTTCTGCGGGGGAGTTCAGTCCAAATAAATAATAAGCTTAATTTAACTTTTTGCAAGATAGAAAACTATAGAGATGTTTTTGTATGAAGAAGACACTTGTCGGATATACTCTAATTTTTATATTCTTGCATGGAAACAAATATTGTGTTTCGAATATATATATACTCAAACTGTAGTTTAGATTCACATTTAAATCAGAGTTGAATTTATTTAGGCTAATTATTTTCTCTATCTTTATATGTTCGTAAAAAGGTTTGAGAACAAGCTATTTATTTTGACCTCCAATGCTTTTTTTTAGTCTACGCATTTAAACTAATGCCTATTTCTATTAACTATCTACAGAATTCATTGCTTCGTTTTTCTTTTCTTTTTTTTTTGTCATTATATTGCGATTTACACTTATACAATATGGCTGCACTTAAATACTGAACTAAACCAGTAAAAATCTACGACCGCCAATGATTCATCGCACATAGGATAATACGGATGTCTGTCAGCTGACAGTAAAGAAAGTGACAGGTATTTGCTGAGATTTTCTTGCGAGCTCAGGGGTTTATTCTTTCGACTAAAGTACTTACTCCGAGGCTTTAAGTCTACAAAAAAAGGGGAAGGGGTTTCAGGAATGTCTTTCAATCGATTTTGTACTGGAGGACATTGTTTTGGAGGATTATTGAAGTTTACTTGAATCTTTTGCACGAAATATTTTATCCGATTCGTGTGCGAAAATGTCCGAGTCGAAATTTCTTGAAGCATGTTCTATAGTGTTCATTTTATTCCCTTTCAGTGTTTAGTTCAGCGAGTTCGATGAAACCTCTCTTTAAATTTTGCAAACCTTCGCTCGATGAAAAAATAGTTTTCTTTATCTCTCTCTCATGCTCTCTTAAAAATAGAAAAAAATAAATAAATAAATAGAATTAAAAAAAAACCCTCCTTTGCTTCCTCTCTTTTTCCTTTGGGTTCTTGTTTTAAGGATTTTCTATTCTCGCAGAATTATTAGGGAGGGGGAGTGTAAAATATGATCTGGAACTCCCGTAATTAAGATCGATATTTATCATCCACATTTTAGACGAAAATTGTAAACAAGAATATGCTTAACAATTTAATGTAAGTTTAAAAATGCGTGTTTTAGTGTGCGGCATTCAAATAATTTTGAATACATTCACTCAATGCTTCGAGCGTCTCAGTTCTCTTCTTTATAAGAATTACAGTCCAACTCACTTATAAGAAGAGCGAAAGGACCCCGATATTTGCTCGTTATAACCGAGATTGCATAAAAAGCGGCTTCGTCTTTTCGTTAAAGCAGTGCTCCATACACGCGAGTTAGACAATTCTAAATAAAAAGAGGACCAGCTTTCGCTGCTTACATAGTTAAAAGACGACGCTTGTTTTTAATTTATTGGCTTGTTTTTGATTCCGATTTCTGACTAACACTTATATGTTGAACAGTAGGTCCGTCATTTCAAATTTGATCAAGAAAGAGGGGTTGGGGGTAGATACTAAATGCACCTCATACTGGACAACATCACAACAAATATGCCTATTTATTGAAATTGGAAACATATAATAATATATGATTGATTAATGTATAATTGATATCTTCAACACCAGCTGAAATGGCATTTTCCCCTCATGGACTCCTAAATTACTGTCCTACCGCCGCCATGTATTTGTACTCCATAAAGATAAAAACTTGTTTTCTCGTTTTAATATTTAAAAATTATTCCCTAAATCTTTTTTATAACCTGAAAAAAATATTACTTCTGCGAAATTTCAAAAATTTATCAGAAACAATACGCGGGAGTTCTCATCCGCCTCTCAACAAGAAAAGTGTGTCCCAAATGCTACAAAGACCCCAACAGCTTTCTCCCCAAACAGTAGAAAAATACCGCTAAAAACACCACCCCCTAAAAATTTCAGTGGCGCAGCCCTTGCCCCTCAGTTGCACAACCCTTTATTATGAAATTCCAAAAAAAAACACAAAAAGGGAAAACGGCTGGTTAGATATGACGAATGTGAAATGTATTTTAATATAGAAATAAGTACAGTTGAACGTTTAACTCCTGAAAACGAAGTTCAACGGACCTTTAAAATCCTATCGTCAAATGCAGTTCGGTTTTTCAGACACAGAATCAGCATCTAACTAACCGTGTTCGTCTTGCATTGAATCGTTTTGAACGTGTTCGAAATAAAGAGCATCACAAAGCATAACGCATTTAAGAGAATTATTTTCACAAATAGATGAAGTTAAAATTGGCAAACATGTTTCAAAAGCATAAAGCTTCCTTCTTCAGTGCCAATCAAGAAATGGAAAGAAACAGATACAGATACAGATCGTGAGAAAATAATTGCGTTAGAGCTACGCTCTTTTTCGCTGTTTGGGTGAGAGAGAGAACATGATTGAGCTGACATGAAACAAATGGAAGGAAAGGAAAGAAACAAAGTGCCGGGAGAGTTTAAATAGCAAAGGAGCAAAAGCTAGGCCAATCAGGTGTCAGCGTGTGCCGAGCCCTGATTTAGCGTTGCGTTGTCAGAAAATTTAAAAGCATGAAGTAAAATTGGCGAGATGTGTGGAACTGCAAACGATTCGTTACAAATATTACTTAAATTTTTATGAACATGAAAGGCTTCTAAGAAATCCAACTCGCCAACAGTTGAAGGTCTGCAAATAATTTTAGTTTCGGAAAAAACAAATCTATGGCCCTTTTCCCCAACAGTGTTTTGCAGTTTTTTACTCATTTTAACACAAAGTGAACTGCTTTTAATTAAGAATTATTTTCGTTAACATATTTTAGTAAATTAAGTAAATGTAGAAAATTTAAGAATCTCATTGTGATACGATATTTCAATTTCATAGCAAAATGCACTTGTGCTGCCATCTCTTGTTAAAATAATAAAGCATATGGAATTGTTTAAGAAAAGTTGAGCCTTTAATTTTTATCAGTAGAAAGTGTTTAACAGTTATCAGAAATGATGATATAGTATTATTTATTAGTTGAAGTATTCGCACTAAGCATTTCTATACAAGGTAAAGGGAAACAACATTGATCATAATGAATGTTTTACTTAATTTTTAATTTTTTGAAGCTTTTTGTGCCGTAAACAAAATAAAGAAATAAACAGAAAAATAAAGGTTCATAAAAATAAAAACAATAAGAGGTCAGCGGTAAAACATTTAAAATAACTGATTGAAAATCAAACTGCGTACAACAACATTAAAAACCAAAAAAAAAAGGCAATATAAATAACGTTAATATGTTGAATCCTAAAACACCGTTGAACAAATTTGAGTCACGCACTTTTTTTTGAATAACTATGTGCTACTCCAAAGAAATTATTTGAGTTTTGAGAGTTATAATAACGTAAACGTTTCTGTAAGTTTATTTTTTCCATTTCAATGAAATATAAGATTTTAAACTAAAATATAGTGATTGATTTTAATTATTTAGATTAAGAGAAGTTTCGACAGTTACGGAGGGATCCTGCTTTAGATATCTAGTGAACGTTTTAGATAATTTTATAATATGTCTGATTTTATTTTATGCAACCGATTTTTATACACATTCGTGCAACTAATGTGTTCAACAGGGGGGTAGATCAAGCTCTTAATTTTCATCTCAAAAAAAAAAAAAAAAGCACTATTTTAATTTTTACATATTTTGCCTCCATTTGAACTAAAAACATCCAATCCCAACGCAGCAAAAAACAATCTTAAAAATACAACAAACTTAAAGTTGAAACGATTTTTTTAACTTATTTTTTTCAAATATGATAACGCATTCAAACTTCATAATGTTTTTAGTTTAAAGATGTAAATTGAAATAATTTTTAGCTTTTTGTTTCAGATGAAACGAGCTCCATCTGTCTTGCTGATTGAAAACTGCAATTGCACGAATGGGCATAATAATCGGTTGCATGTGAATTTTTTTCTATGATCAATTTTTCCTCCATGTTCAAACCTGTAATAAAATAATATAAAAAGTTCGCTACTTGCTATTTTTTCATTCTTAAAAAAATCCACCAATAGGATTTTTAAAGCCTTCCAAACTCGTATCCCCCTTAAACAGTCAGAAGAAGGCATATGCCTTCAGACATTTCAAAAACTAAAGTAATACATGTGTAAGCATGACAAGACGATGTATGCAGCAAAAGAAAATGCTATTTTTACAGTATAATATTGGCAACAGAGATCCTAGGTTAAAGCACTAAAAATGCACACTAAAAAACTATAAACTTAGCGATTTTGCATTTAGCGTACGCGTATAAAGGTAAAAATATAGGAACAAACACAAGGCTTTGACACAAAATTTGTTTAATTTGTTTTCCATTAGCTCCTACCATCTGCTCAAAGCATGTGCTGTGCACCTACAGTTATAGCGTATTCAGTACCCACGTGATTTTTTTTTTTTTTTTTAATTTGACAGCGAAAGATTTCCAGTCAAGGGACAGTTGCTAAATGCACAAACATTTTTCATTTTAATAGACGCATATGTATATTAAAACATGTCGGTATCAAGCAGAAGTTCAATGAGGAATGCGTAAAGCGTAAAATAAAGCATAATTATTTGTAAAATAATTCCATAAAAAATGTTTACCTAATAATTTTGCTATTTTTCACGTATTTTTCTTTCTGAAAGATGAGTGTATCAGCAATAACGTTGCGGTAAACACGTTGAATCTTCTAAACACGTTGCAAGAAATTTGTGGTTGACTTTTTTAAGTAATAATGATGTGGTCAACTAGAATTTCATTTTGTCATTCAAAAATATTATACAGAAGTAACCAATTTGGAGTAAAAATAACGTACTATTTTTTTTTGCAAACAAGTAAAAAAAAGAAGAAGTAACAAAAAAGGAAACTAATAAAAAGAAATTAAGTAATTAATTTAGTTAAGAAGAAGTTAATAAATAAGTAAATAAATAAAAAATAAAAGTAAAAGTTCTTTTTAATCCTTTAATATTAATTTCTTTGCAATAAACGGCATCAAACATTTTTCAAAAACTTGATAATTGTTATTAATGTTTAAATCAACATAAATTTAAAACTGAAATATTAAGTTAATATATATATTGTTTTTTTGGTTTTATATATTACAATTATCTACTTAAACAGCATTGAATTATTTTAGAAATAAATTTTTTAGTGTAGGGATAAATTTTTAACAGACTAGTTTGTTTTGTGCTTGTTTAATAATGTGGGAAAGTCTATAAGTTTAAAAAATTGCGATGCAAATATTCATAATATGTAAATTGTAGTCTTAACATGAAAATTTTTGTTTTGCTAATTCATACTTTTAGCTTTATAATGCTATGAACTCACAACTTGCAGCTGCTTGTTTCATTACAGTTGACAAACATATATAAATAAAGGAAATAAAGAAGAAACCTCAATTAAAATTAATGTACAAATAAAATTTTGCATAGCAAAATTCTAAAATGTGTCTGTCGTACACCAGGGGCATTAACTTAATTCCTTTAAGGAAAAGGATCAGCTACTGAAACACTACTTTTATTTGCTTTGATGCTGGGAGCAGGTGGGCAATTTGTTGACGTTAGATCGATGTACGTTTAAACATTAACGCATATTTTCAGTAAAAACAAAACAATACATTTGGAATGAAACTTTCGTAGATGGAACTGAAAAAGATTTACTGGTTCTTACAGTAAGTGGAGAACAGTTTCATGGATTAATGATCGGAGTTCAATAATCGTATTCTAATGCAAGATATTCTTTTGCGACTGCAGTTGGTTTTTCATTTTCGACAGTAATAATAACAATAATAAAATTAATAATAATAACTAAGTTGAAAATGCCTACTACCCACAACAGCTATCTGTCGAAAGCCAGGCTTTTATGCTGTTCAAATGGAGGTTGAAAAAAACAACCTCTGTATATGGGGTTTAAAAAGTAAGTTTGGTCAAGTAAAGAGGTAATAACTGACGGTAACGAATTCATAAAGAAGTCGAAGAGCTTTTTTTAATTTCTGGATATTTATATCGCATGTAGGTAAATTAGTCACGGAATTAAAAACAGAAGAACAAAAAGAACGTTGTGGTGTTTTTTTTTTTTATATGAAGTGTTATGAAATGTTCGATATTTATTCAGCGCGTGTGAAAGAAAAGGAAGATGATGATTTGTTTAGTTATTAGATTCTCTCCTCGGAAAAAAATATTTTGGGAATCAATATCGCCATATCGGCGAATGAATTAGGAAGCAATCAACGAGACGTGATTATTAAAGGTAGCGAAAGACTGCGAGCCGGAAGGGGAAAATTACTGAAAGTAAGGTGACTGGTCTGCAACGCCTCCTGCAATTAGGAAAGCGAAGAGAGAAGAGGAAGTTTCTGGCTCTTTGGTAAGAATACACAGTTTCAGTTTGGTTATCCCTTAGTTGATAACCAAAGCAGAAGTTTCCTTCCCTATGAAGTTAAGCAAGCACTCCAGGAAAACTTTAAAATTGTCTTTTAAACTTCATTTTCGTTTTGAAAATAGTTTCTTTAACTATTATTTTCTAAAATTAGAAGGTGATAACAGTTGGTTTGAACGAGTAAGAGAATGTAAAAGTGATACCAAGCTTTTTTGAAGTTAGGGTATTTAGAGGGGGTGTAGTTGAAATCTTTATTAATTAACCTTAATCATGGGTATTGCAATGACAAATTGCGATTGCGTGTGTGTGTGTTTACGTATGAGTAAAAGTGCGTGTGTGTGTCCTCGCCGAAATCTGAAAAATAAAAATATATAAATAAGTAAAATAAATAGATGAACAAAATAAAATTAAAAAAAAATATATCTCGAATCGGAATGTTGATCAACAGAAATAAAGATAGACAGACCTTTAGTAGAATCGAACACATTTTTTCCATCACAAAGCCCTACTTTCCAATTACATTTTTTCTCTATTTGTTTAAAAATATTTATTTATTTTTGACTTTTTTTTGATACTTACGATATTTTTACGATGCATTAAGCTTCTTTTTATGTTTTTTATCACTTTTTACTTTATTTTAATGGGAAAGTAGAAACGCAACTGAAAATGTGAAAGGATGTATGTGACTGCTGTATTTCTAGGACACCTCATAGCAAACAAAGCCCTGAAACTTACAACACAATTAATTCGAACCGTGCGCGGTTGTTCTTTCAACTACTATTAAAGTTTTAAAACCCTTTGCACTACAAAGCTTCTTGAATCCAAGAGTCTCCCCGAAAATACAACAGAGTAGAAATACTAAATTTCACATTATTATTGTTTTTTTTTTTTTTTTTTTGTAATTATTGTCGAAGCTGAAACTTCACTCAAGATGCTTTTTAAGGAGTGAAAGAGTTCCAGGACACACAGCAAAAAATATGTGGAGACCACGAATTTGAAAATGGCATTTCAAATGTACGAAAGAGCATTTTGCTACTTGCAAAGAAGCCCTTTTTGAGATTGCAGCAATGAAATTAGGTGCAAGTTAATTTGACCAGGAGGCGGGAGAGAGGTGTAGTAAGATTTCAATTCAGCTGAAGCCAAATATTTACTCAGCTTTAACAGGAGATGTGGTTGATTTTATACATCTAGAAAACCAACTTTAGTGATTTAAAAGATTTAATTCACTAAATCAAACAACCTTGCGGCAGGGAGGCTAACAATTTTTTTTTCTTCTTAAATCCGTCCTCCTTCATCTGTAATCTTTAAAACATATTTTCTGTACAGGTATTCTGTACAGGTTAATGATACTGTCAAAAAATGTTGATTAACTTTGAATTTTTAAGAAGATAGCCTCAAATCTCTCTAGTTCAACTCCCTTGCAAAAATTCGTAACTTAAAATTCATTTTTTATTGCAATTACTAATTTATATCTGTATATTATGAGGTATCTTACCCGCATAAGTAGAATTTGTAATTTCAAAAAAATAACGATCGATTAATCTCGATATTTGCTCAATTCATGTCTCTTGTGGCAGCTTTTAACTGAAAATTTAATTTATTTTTTATTTTTTCATGAATCTGTATATCATAGAACTTCTTTTAAGCATAGGTAGGATTTAAAATACGAAAAAAAAAACTTTTTCGATCAACTCTAATGTTCAGTCCGCTACTAAAAGTATCAAGGCCAACGCCAAACCATTAGCCACACATCCGAATTTCTTTGCAATTTTATTTTTAAGCAGAATATGTGCTTATTATAAAAACTTTTTATAATAAAGCAGTGCACTTACTAGATCGAGTTAATCTTAGTGACATTTTAATGAGCGTTCCCTGGCGTATTATTTATTTACAAATATTTCATTGTAACTAAAAACGTTTTAATCACCACGTAAAATTGAAGAAAAATCAACTAAACAAATACTAAATTATTTGGTTGATTCTTAGTAGAATAATAAATTAACTTAAATCTAAATAAAATGAATTTATTCCCCAATGCGCTGAGTGAAATCGAAGTTCCCCCATTGCAATAAATTGAAGCAATTAAATCTTCACGATGTCTCAAAGTTTATTTACTGTTTTGTTGATTTATACCTTTTACATGTTCATGAATATTTATTAGTCATAGAAGTGCCAGATGTATAACTCTTCCAGATCTTGATAAAGTGCTTCTTCGTGAGTTTGATAATTGAAACTGGGATATTGATAATTAAATATGCATGAATATTTATAAGTTCTGTGAATACTATACAAATAACACTTTAATTTTTCTTTACTTTCATTTGCTTCAGGAATTTCTACAAAATAACAGAAAATATATGGCAAAAAGGAAGTTTGTTGTGCACCGAAGAGAAGATTATACGCGAAAATGAGAGGGAACTTTTAAAAGTTTTATGAATAGAAAACGCACCAAGGAAATCTTACACATCATATAAAAAATAACATTAACAAGAACGAGTCGCAGCGTGTTACGAAATTCAGACGCCAAAGAAAAAGTATGGCTCTATTTTGGGATTTGATTTAAATAAATAATTAAAGATTAACTACCTAGGCATTTTTTTTTCCTCTTTGACTTTTACATTTAACTGGTGAGTTGATTTTTATGCAATCTGAGTGTCTAGGTGGGTTGGACTTCCCAATTACGTTTCCTGTGAACTCCAAAAAAATTTAGAAAAGTAAAGAAGAGCATGTCCATATATCGGCTCCATTGGATATGAGTTAAGTGCACTTACATACATCAACATTCTTTAGTATTAATAATAGTATGAAATACATTACTTCTGTAAAGAACTTAAATTGTATCCTTTATTCAGAGTTCCATTCCTTGTATGCATACAAACTCACGTGTGAAACTAATAAAAGCGGATTAAAAATAAAATAAAACAAAATAAAATAAAATAAAAATAACTAAATAAATAAAAACCGACATTCAGTGCGTCGGTTAATGGGAAAATAGTTTAGCGGCTTCTGTTCCCTCGAAATTGTTGCCCAAGTCACATGGTACCATTGCTGCTTCAGGATAATAGGGTAACATCCTCTCGTGTCAATTTCTTCTCAGTGGTGAAAACTTCTTAACAGCTAAGTGAAAATGATTTTTTATAGAACAACAGAAATCGAATGTCACAATAAAACGCTTTGCAGAGTAACTAGGTTGTGCATGGCAAAGAGTCATCTCAAATTCTGACAAACACATTTGTATTTAAATTAAAATGCGTAGGAACATTTATTAAATTTTTTATCAAAAGCTTTCAGCATTATACACGTAATTAAAAATGTGTATTCCTAAATACAAATACCATACTCTTTGTGAATTGCACTTGCCGTAAAAATTTTTTACTAGGTATTATTTTGAATAGAGTATGTAAGACGAGAAATGTCTCAATCTGAAATACGATGTTTATTTTTTAGAAAATGAGAAAAAAATAGGATGCTTGATGTGAAACTAAGGTTTCACATTCTCCGTTGACCTCCAGGCAACCAAGCATCCACTTTCGCGACATGAAAGCAAGTCCCCATTTTTTCACATGAAGAGGAGGAACCACGCCTCGTTATCTTTCCGTCTCGGAGTGATCCGTGTGAACTAATCCAGAGAAAATGCTTGCTCACTTAAAAGCGATAAATCACTGGGGGAAAAACGTCTTCTCTTCCCGACTACCGTTCATGATGTTTGTGGTGTGGTGTTACTGCGAGACCGAAGAAGCTGTGTCTTGGTGTAGAAGAAAGAAAAAAAAATATGTTTGAAATTGATAAATAATCATCAAATCACCAAAATGATAGAAGTATAATACTCAAGAAGCGTTTTTGAAAATATTGTGAATCGCCATGTCATGGATGTGCTTGGATCATCGTAATTTAGTATCACAAAGATCGGAGACGATAGGCCTAATCTTAAGCATGCTGGATTACTTACGAATCGTGAAAGTTTTAAGAACTGTGAAATCGCAATGACTCTGCAATGTGAATTTTAACACGAAGGATCTAATTTAAGCATGCTGGACTCAACTCACGATATTGGTAAATTATATCTAAGCAAGGACTTTGCTAAATTGAGTTTTCTCACGAATCGTGAAAGTTTTGAGAACTGTGAAATCGCAATGACTCTGCAATGTGGATTTTAACACGAAGGATCTAATTTAAGCATGCTGGACTCAACTCGCGATATTGGTAAACTATATCTAAGCAAGGACTTTGCTAAATTGAGTTTTACTTAATAATATCACGCATTCATAAATGATGTATTAGGTCGTGTGATAATGATGATCTCATCTCATCTTTTGTTATGATGTATTCTTATTGTGCTGAAAATAAACAAGTTCGGTAAGTCAATTTGATATTATTATTATTGGTTTTAATTCATGCATCACCCTTAACATGTTTTTACACAACGCATAATGTTTAAATGTTTTCATTCATTTCTTTAATCTTTTCAACCATCACGCAACACTTGAAATTGAACTTGATTCGTGTAACATACGAGCATTCTAAAAATATTTTTTTTTCTAAAATATAAGTTGCAATAGGGTACTTAAAATTCATATAAAAATAAGTATTCAAAGTAAAAGTAAAATCAAAATCAATTGATCGACATCTTAGATTTAAAACAGTATAAAGTATACAAAAACGCTGCAATGTATAAAATGTTGTTTTAATAGTACAATACAGCTAATTTAGTTAATAGTAAAATAATACAATAGTACAATACAGCTAGTTAGTAAAATAGTACAATACAGGTAGTAGTATTACAGTTAGCAAGCTACTTGTTTATTTTTATAATTCTTACTAGTATTCGAGTCATGTATTTTTGCGATAGGGCAGAAAAAAAAAACAACTAAAAACCATGTATTTTCATCGCGTGGTTCAAAATTATCTCACAACCTTCAGTCACTGAGCACAAATAACTTATTAATGCATACGGATGATCTAAGAATATTTTTTAAACTGAATTAAAATTCTTTTAAAAAAATACATTAGATAAAAATTAAATCAATTTTCTGACATACCTTATATGCTCTGGCCAAAAAAAAAAAAAAAAAAAAAAAAACGCTTTTATATTTAGAGCTCTCAATGCTCGCTAGCAGAAAATATTAATTTTGGGCTTTAGGAGATTGGGTTTTTAGTCTATTAGATGCTTTTTAATCTCTTATAAATTGAATAACGTTGACGTTAAGAGCTGTTGAAGATGCTTATTTTCCTGCCACTAGTGAAGTGATGCGTCAAGCATTTGCGTTTCAAGTTTGAATATGCTAGACTCTTTAGAAGTTGAAGTAGTACTTTAAAAATGTTCCTCTCTTGAAGTAGTTATTGCAACATTTTATAGTGTTACTAATTTAGGAGATATTATTATTTTAAGGAATTTTGCTTAGTTAAAAATAATATATATATCGATGCATTTTTGCGCGTGTGACATTTTTACTCATATACTTGCACTAGTTTTAATGAATTTTAAATTTGACTTTTAATTTATTATATATTTGGATATAAATATCCGATATGTATCTTTATTTTAAGTATTAAATCCCCTTTTTTTAATGTTTAAAACAAATTATATGTACTTGGTTCAGGTGTCAGATTTTATGTAACATATGTATCGCAAACAAATGTTTTTTGAAAACAATTTTTTTTAAGGTTGATAATTTGTATTAGGATACGTAATGGTTACTGTCTAATGACTGGCTCCGTCAACATAATAGTTATGTATATAAAATGGAAAATATAAAGTTTAAAATACTTTGAATGAAGTGCAAATGGATGCTTAAAAACACCACTCTCACAACCGATGATGGAGAAACAACAGAGAAAGAGAAAACAAACATACAAACAAACAACAAACAATTAAACAAACAACAACAAAACAATTTTTATTATGACCTCTCGAATTCAAATTAGGTTTTTTCGGGTGTTCGTGTATAGGCGATCGTGTTTGTGTGTTCCTTTGCTGCCATGTGCTGCAGGAGCCGGTGAGCTGGTTTGGATTCGAGGTTCCCATCTTAAGGCCCCTATATAGTGGAGCTGCCGCATCAAGATTAAGTTTTACCGCTTTGGATCCAGTGCGTGTTTAAGGATTGTCTTTTCTGGCGAATTATCGCTTTGTGGTGCATACAAAAGTAAAATTTTTCACACACATTTAACATAGCTTGACAATGTCCCGAAACTTTCCTCTGGTATCCCTAACTAAGCAACAATGAAAAATGAAAGTAAAAGTAAATGAGTTAGATCCAAAGTGGTGAAACTTAAGCTTGCTGCCCCCCCCCCCCGTCGGCTTGTCTATACTTTCAGATATCCCATCATGGTTACAACTTTCAGGATAAAGCTTGTCATCTTGTCTATCTGGACTCAAGGGGTACTGCTGGGCGGTTCTAGAAAATCTGGAAGAGAGACTACTCGACGCTTGATGTCCAAAAAGAAAACATATGATAATTTTTCATTGCTCAAAAAATAATGTCGTACAGTAAAAGATCACTTTTTTTTTCCTATCATAAGCCTACAGTACTTACACGCAATGATTTTTTACGAACTTAACCATGAAACCATGAGTAGTGAAACATGTTTTCATTTTTGAAGTAACAAACTGTTTTGTCTCTTAAAAAACAGCAGTAATGCGTAGTGATAAGGCATTAGTTTCTAATAGCTAAGTTTGCACTAATACACTTCTAAAGTTTTATTATTTAATTTCTGACCAGTTTAATGGCAAAAAACGTATGAGGTTTTCTAGCAACGAATTAACAAGTTTCCGTGAAAAAATTCAAAACAAAATAAAAGCTAGTAAACAACTGCTCTACGAAAATAAAATCACGATACCCCAATAAATTTTCCTTTTGTCTCAAAATGCTTAAACATTCAGACATTGTTATATACAATGTAACGTAATCTTTATTTTTTAAAGGATTCGTGATGACTTATTAACTATGGCAAAACTTTTTTTTTTTAATCTGAGCTTGAATTTTTATTTTTACGTACCCGTGCAACACGTTGCGTATCGGTATTAATAGTAAAAATACCAAATTCGTAAAATTATTTTCTTTCCCTAATCATTGGATTATGTTCAGCTTTTGATCACTTTTTCTTTGATCTCACGTATCACTGTTTTAAATTAGTTTTTTCACCGTGAGTTCCTTTCATCTTTTTATTGCAGGTATTAAATCATGGTTTTCCATAAAACCGGTATTTGAAACTTCAAAGCATGTTGTTGAATTATTTTGATCTTTTTTAATTAATTTACTTATTTAGGAAATTTAAATCGATGATTTTATTTAATATATTGAAGTGAACATTCAACTTGACAGTTTGGGTTGCATTTTATCGGGAAAAAAGTTATTTAAGATTTCTAGATAAATTTGACTCTCGTTAAAAAAAATAGTAATAATAATAATAATAATAAATAAATAAATAATTAAATAAAATAAAATTAAAAGGGGGAATTATATGAGCATTTAAGATAACTTGTATTTCAAGTATGACTAGTCATTCAAGATGAAGAGTATGTGCTATTTACAATTGCCCTTTTAGTCAGTAGCATGTTATTACAATTACAAAGTTGAAGTCACGTACAGGTATTAAATTTGCGAAAACTTATCTAGGCTCACAAAAGCTTCAATTACGTGTTTTTGTTTAAATACTATCCGGCCAATAGCCGATTCGCTAATTTTAGTTGCTGAACTAAATGCTGTAATTGCAATGAGAAATATTTTTAAAAGTCCAAAACTGATAAGTAAAAAAAAAAAAAAACAATATATAATATTTAAAAACGCAGTTCGGCAACTAACAAAATCATAACAGTAGTTATTGTTTTTACGTACGGTAATGTTTGAGATAGAAAATTGAAAAAAAAAAAAAAATACAGGTGGGACGGTTTTTAGTTAATCACAAATGTGTATGAACTACACTGAAGTGACAAAAGTCATGGGATAGCAATATGCAAATTTTCAGATGGCAGTAGCATCGCATAGAACAGGTATAAATGCGCAGTGCTTTTACAGAGCTTTCATTTCTGTTCAAGTTATTCATGTGAAGAGGTTTTAACGTGATGATGACCGCACGACGTGAATTAACAGACTTTGAACGCGGAATGTTAGTTGGAGCTAGACGCATGGGTCATGCCATTTCGGAAATCGTTAGAGAATTCAACATTCCCAGATCCACTGTGTCAAGAGTGTGCCGAGAGTATGAAATTTCAGGCATAACATCCCACCATGGACAGCGCAGTGGTCGACCGCCTGCACTTAAAGATCGAGACCGGCAACGTCTGCAAAGAGTCGTAAATTCTAACAGACAAGCAACACTGCGTCAAATCACCGTAGAAATCAATGTGGGACGTACAATGGACGTGTCTGCTAGAACTGTGCGGAGAAATTTGGATTTCTTGGGCTATTCCAGCAGAAGACCGACTCGAGTGCCTTTACTGACAGAACGACATCGCTTGCAGCGACTCTCGTGGGCACGTGAGCATATCGGTTGGTCCCTAGATGAATGGAAAACCGTGGCCTGGTCCGATGAGTCACGATTTCAGCTGGTAAGAGCCGATGGTAGGGTTCGAGTGTGGCGCAGACCCCACGAAGCCATGGACCCAAACTGTCAGCAAGGCACTGTTCAAGCTGGTGGTGGCTCCGTAATGGTGTGGGCTGTTTTTTCATGGCATGGACTTGGTCCTCTAGTGCGACTGGACCGAACATTGACTGGAAATGCTTATGTGCAGCTACTTGGAGATCACTTGCAGCCATTCATGGACTTCATGTACCCAAACAACGATGGGATTTTTATGGATGACAATGCGCCATGTCACCGGGCCACAACTGTTCGCAATTGGTTTGAAGAAAATTCTGGACAATTCCAACGAATGATTTGGCCACCTAGATCGCCCGACATGAATCCCATTGAGCATTTATGGGACACCATCGAGAGGTCTGTTCGTGCCCAAAATCCTGCCCCATCAACGCTTTCACAATTATGGACGTCTATCGAGACAGCATGGTTCAATATTCCTGCAGAAGACTTCCAACGACTTGTTGAGTCCATGCCACGTCGAGTTGTTGCACTTCGCCGGGCAAAAGGAGGGCCGACACGATATTAAGAGGTATCCCATGACTTTTGTCACTTCAGTGTATATCTGTGATTAAAGTGAGCATAAATTTAGATTACCGTTCATTTTTTTAGATCTACTAGCTTCATTGTGTTTAATTTCTTACCCCCTTTCTAATTTGCTAATTTCTGTTTTAGCTATTTTCTTAATGACTTCGTGCTGTATCCTCACAGTACATTATTCAGCTTTGTGACTTTAGGCGGGCGGCGGGCGTAGTCGTGGTTGTATTATAGTAATGTGAATTACATTTTAATGAAAAGGTTAATATTTTCAGAAAATTCTAGAAGCCAAAAAGAATTAAGCAGCTTTTAAATTTTTTAATTTTGATTCTGATTTCGAAACATGTAATTTATCTCGCTTACTCGGCATCTTGTCTTGTGTTCCCCCTATAGCAAATTATTTTTTCATTGCAATAGATGAATATAAGTTAGCAAAAAAAAAGAAGCCTGCCCGGTTTTAGCTAAACATAACAGAAGTTCGCAGAATTTTTAATTTTTTTTGAAGGTTTTGAAAAATAGAAAGCGTTTTAGACTGGCAAAATTGAATCACCAATTCTATTTTCTATTAAACCATAGTAATATTAAAATCATTTTCTCTTATTTTATTCTTTTTACCAAACTCTCTTCAGATTATAACCGCATTTTCACTCCTTTAAAGTTTTTCAACTTCCGAAAAAGCTTCGTTAGACTAACTTCTAAATATAGATATAAATAACTTTTTAAAGAAGTTCTTTAAAAAGTTTTTCTTCTCAAAGCAAGATAATGTGTTCCATAAAAGCCTTTTAGATATAGTACGAAGCACTCCGAAAAGACGGCCTTGATTGGAAAATATTGTCTTATCTACATTCTAAAATTGTAAATCCAAACTTATTAAACAGGTTCGGTACTTAAGTTAAAGTCATGCACTAATACATTTTTACACACTGTAAAAAATAGATGTTGTTTTTACAGCATAATGCAGCTAATTTTACATTAACTTTAAGGTACTAAACTGTAAAATTGCTAATTTTACAGTAGTAGAATGTAAAATTGCTAGCTTACAGTAATAAACTGTAAAATCGCTAGTTTTATAGTTTATTACTGTGCATTTTACAGTTTTAAACTGGAACGTCTGCTACCAGTTTTATATTGTTGTTTTTACAGTATAATACAGCTAATTGTATGGTAATATTGCTAATTTTACAGCAATAAACTGTACTTTGCTAGTTTTACAATGATAAACTAAAAAATAGCTAGTTTTGCAGTTTATTAGTGTGCTTCTACAGATTTAAACTGGAACCTCTGCTGCCGGTATTATACTGTAAAAACGTCAGTTTATTTTTTGTAGTGCAGAAATGAGCAAGTATCAGGAAAAAATCATTTCGGCTTCAAAATGTTCAATTTTTCCGGTTTTTTAAGAGGCAGTTTTACGTTTTTTAGGACGATAATATATGTATTTTTATCAAACTACAAAAGTTCACAACACATTTTCGTTTGTAATAGAGATATTGTGAGTTAAACTTGCTAATGACAAAAAGCATCACTTCGTAATTTTTCCTTTGTTTCCATTAATTTTAATTCATAAATAAACTGCTTGACTAATACATCATAAAATTTTTCATCAAAAATCAAAATCAATTTACTAAAAATGCTCAACTATTGAAATATTTTAAAAGCTATCTTAAACTAATTTTCTGCTGAGCTTCATTTCGGCTTATATAATACAACATCTTTAGTTCAAAAAATTAACTTAAAGAAATCAAGCACCTAAAATACTAGAAATAAGGCACTCAATATCATGTTTTTGTTTATCGTTCCAACTACGTGTGTATGACATCTTCGCTGAATAGTAATGGTATGGATGGTAATAACATTTAAACACATTTCACCTGATGAGACATAAAGCTTAGTTACCTTTCTTGAATTTTTACATGTTTTGAATAGAGGTTCAGTTAATATAAGCCTAAAAAGGACAGCATTGCGCAAAACTGTTAAAAGTAACTCATGTTGAGCTAGGATTGTATTGGCAGCCTAATGTTTTTCATTTACTTTTATGATAAATGCGCTCAATCAGGAATCATAGAAATTTCTTTCCACAAAACTCTTATTTTATGAACACAGTTATAATGGTTTCCACTAAAACTGAAAATTATTTGAGCGGTCCAATGAACCTGGTTGTCAGAAAAGCCTGCAAAAATTGTTGGACGGTAATGGTGCAAACTTCTTGGGTTACATTTTATCCGTGCCATCATCATCAACATATTTTTGCATGCAAAAAAGCTAAAAAAAACTTGATTTCAAATTAGAATACTTGTGGATTTGTAAAATCTATGTCAGAAATACATTTCAGGTTTTTTTTTTTTTTGCTGCCTACACTTTGCAGCAGATTTAAAACTGTAAAATGCACAGTAATAAACTGTAAAACTAGCAAGTTTACAATTCCTTACTGTATGGTTAGTAGATTTACAGTTCATTGCCGTAAAATTCAGCTATATTGTACTGTAACAACAGCAGTGAAATACTGGTAGCAGAGGTTTCAGTTTGAAATTGCAAAATGCACGGTAATACACTGTAAAATTAGCAATTTTGCTGTTTATTACTGTAAAATTAACAATTTTGCAGTTTATTACTGTAAAATTAACAATTTTACAGTTTAGTACTGTAAAGTAGAAAGTTCAGTTTATTACTGTAAAATTAGAAATTTTTACACTTTATTACTATAAAATTAGCTGTTTTATACTATAAAAACAACATTCTTTTTTCACAGTGTAGGCAGTGAATTAAAGAGAGAAATTCTGACTAAATATTGGTTGTTACTAACATTTTAGTACTTATAATAATTTTCCACTTAAATAAACACTTTTTAACAATTTCAAATGCCTGTATTTGGCTTCTTGACAGTGAAAAATCAATAATCACAATAAAAGAAATGGAAATGACTTTACTTAGGATGCTGTGAGCCTGGTTTTGTGCAAAATTTATTACTTAATTATCTTTAGTTTAAAAAAAATTGAAAGATTTTAATATGAATTTTATATTTACGTTTCAAATTGAAACAAATAATTAGTTATAAGGCTGGAAATGAAACAAAAGTATATTTTTTAAGATACTAAGTTGGAATTTACAGGTTAAAAAAGCAGTTCCTTACTTAACATTCAAAGTTTTTTTAGTTCTTTTCTTAAAGTCACCGAAAAATTATCAAACAAAAATATATTCATCACGAGTCGGAGGCAAAAAACTGTATTTCATCTTTCCTGAGAAGCGTGCACACTGCACAGGGATGTAAGTACATAAGTTTGGTTTCAAAAGAGAACGATAAATACACAAACAAGTTCCGCTGCCATATGTTATGTTTGTGACTTATTTTTAAACTATGGAGTAGCGTATAAGGGAGCACTTCGTTTAGAACTTTAAAGAAGATAAGAATAATATCTACAAATTTGGTAAAATGAATCACTTTTCTGCTTCTGCACTGCAAAATATGAAATTTTACAGTAAAACAATGGCAGCTGAGCTTCCAATTTAAAATGTAAAATGGACTGTAATAAACGTTAAAACTAGCAATTTTGCAGTTTCTTACTGTAAAGTTAGAAATTGTACAGGTTATCGCCTCGAAAATTTAGCTGCATTATACTGTAAAAACAACAGTATTACACTGGCAGCAAAGGTTCCAATCTAAAACTATAAAATGCACGCTAATAAACGGTTAAAATTATCAGTTTTGCAGTCTATTACTGTAAAATTATCTATTTTACACTATATTACTGTAAAATTAGCAATTGTACAGTTTAGTACTGTAAAGTTAACAATTTTACAGTTTATTACTGATGTAAAATTGGCATTTTTACAGCTTTTTAATATACATTTCGCTGTATTATACTGTAAAAACAACATTTATATTGTACAGTGTAACAATTTTAATCAAAGCACAGAAAAATGATTAACGTGTGGAAGAAAATAAATACAAATATAGAACTTGGTCTTCGCACAAGTGTCACTTTAAATGAAAACTAATAAGAAATAACATATCACTCACATTTAATATTATTCAGACTCAAACGCACTGAATGTTTATTACTTGCCTTTCTATACGAAGCATAATCTCACGTTTCTCTTAGCTTTCTGTTTGAATGCCAGAACTTCTCCATCTTTAGATGTAAGATGTTATATGTCATCTTTTTGAGGGCGAGATGCATTGTTGCAACAATGGTGCTATTTAAGCCCTTTTTTCTTTGTCTTATTCACTTCCAGAACTGCATAATACTATCTTAATTACAGCTCTTCGCTGTGTGTATCCCATAGATTTATCGTATG